>OU343048.1:28822176-29037176 GCA_910593695.2 Ocypus olens | reverse complement strand
GTAAGGGGAGCCCCAGAGAAAAAATACTTATCACGCGGTGCCCCTTCAGCCGAAAGGTATCTTTGGTGAAAATTTCAGCCGAATCCCTGTCATGCGATTTTCACTCAAATTTCCGATGGTTTACTCATGAAAAATGAAAAATTTTGTGCATTGAAACATAAAAAAATTCATAACTCGCAAACGATTAGAAAAATCGAAAATATTCAAAGAATAAATGTTGTAGAGGGGTCTTTTGTGAAGAGGATGGAGTAGGTTTAAATTGTCCAGAATATACAGGGAAGGCTGTGCGATTTTTTTTCTTTTAATTTTAAAATGTCTCTAAAAAAGGCCCTAACGACCACAGGAAATATCATTGGGACGATCAAATTGGCTCAATCCGTGCCCCGTCATGTCTGCCATATTTCCTGAAAAGGTCATCTCTGTCGGCAGTACAGAAGAGGGTAAAAAAAAATAAAATATATTTTTAAATCGTTTTAGGCAGTTAAAAATTGGGGAAAATCGGTATTTCAAAAAGTATGCACTTTATGTAAAAATTTTGTATATGTCTTTGATTTAGCTTCAATATTTATTGAAAAATCTGACATTTAAATTGAATTAAATTTTTTCCCTTCCACACCCCTGCTGAAATATTTCGAAAATGTCGAATTAAAAAATTACGAAAGGGTAACGGGTGTCTCAAAAATTTTGAAAAAATTACGGAGCAAGGCCAATTGTACTCCGAACCTATCCTAAAAGTTTCAACTCTTCAATGTAAATAGAAAAAAATACGTCCTTGAAAGAAGTTGAAAACAAATTCAAGGGTGAGCCAAATAGAGCGCTCTGGAGAGATGGGGGGTGCTTGAAATTTTTTTAAAAAATTACGAACCATAACTCGAACCACCCTCTATCCACCCTAAAAATTTTAACTCTTAGATTTCCATAGAAAAAAATACGTCCTCATAAGAAAAAAAAAATCGCACTCGGGGGGTTAAAATGAAGCGTAAGGGGGCCTCCAGAGAAAAAATACTTGTCACGCGGTGCCCCCTTAGACGAAAGGTATCTTTGGTGAAAATTTCAGCCAAATCCGTGTCATGCGATTTTCACTCAAATTTCCGATGGTTTACTCATGAAAAATGAAAAATTTTGTGCATTGAAACATAAAAAAATTCATAACCCGCAAACGATTAGAAAAATCAAAAATATTCAAAGAATAAATGTTGTAGAGGAGTCTTTGGTGAAGACGATGGAGTAGGTTTAAATTTTCCAGAATAAACAGGGAAGGCTGTGCAATTTTTTTTCTTTTAATTTTAAAATGTTTCTAAAAAAGGCCCTAACGACCACAGGAAAGATAATTGGGACGATCAAATTGGCTCAATCCGTGCCCCGTCATGGCTGCCACATTTCCTGAAAAGGTCATTTCCATCGGCAGTACAGAAGAGGGTAAAAAAAAATAAAATGTATTTTTAAATCGTTTTAGGCTGTTGAAAATTGGGGTAAATCGGTATTTCAAAAAGTATGCACTTTATGTAAAAATTTTGTACATGTTTTTGATTAAGTTTTAATAGTTATTAAAAAATCTGACATTAGAATTGAATTCAATTTTTTCCCTGCCACACCCCTCCTGAAATATTTCGAAAATATCGAATTAAAATTTTACGGAAGGGTAACGGGTGTTTCAAAAATTTAAAAAAAATTACGGAGCAAGGCCAATTGTACCCCGAACTTACCCTGAAAGTTTCAACTCTTCAATTTAAATAGAAAAAAATACATCCTTGAAAGAAGTTGAAAACAAATTCAGGGGTGAGCCAAATAGGGCGTTCTGGAGAGATCGGGGGTGCTTGAAAAATTTTAAAAAAATTACGAACCATAACTCGAACCACCCTCTACCCACCCTAAAATTTTTAACTCTTAGATTTCCATAGAAAAAAATACGTCCTCATAAGAAAAAAAAAATCGCACTCGGTGGGTTAAAATGAAGCGTGAGGGGGCCTCCAGAGAAAAAATACCTGTCACGCTGTGCCCCTTTAGACGAAAGGTATCTTTGGTGAAAATTTCAGCCAAATCCGTGTCATGCGATTTTCACTCAAATTTCCGATGGTTTACTCATGAAAAATGAAAAATTTTGTGCATTTAAACATAAAAAAATTCATAACTCGCAAACGATTAGAGAAATCGAAAATATTCAAAGAATAAATGTTGTAGAGGGATCTTTTGTGAAGAGGATGGAGTAGGTTTAAATTGTCCAGAATATACAGGGAAGGCTGTGCGATTTTTTTTCTTTTAATTTTAAAATGTTTCTAGAAAAGGCCCTAACGACCACAGGAAAGATTATTGGGACGATCAAATTGACTCAATCTGTGCCCCGTCATAGCTGCCACATTGCCTTAAAGCGACATCTCCATCGGCAGTACAGAAGAGGGTAAAAAAAAATAAAATATATTTTTAAATCGTTTTAGGCAGTTAAAAATTGGGGAAAATCGGTATTTCAAAAAGTATGCACTTTATGTAAAAATTTTGTATATGTTTTTGATTTAGCTTCAATATTTATTGAAAAATCTGACATTTGAATTGAATTAAATTTTTTCCCTTCCACACCCCTGCTGAAATATTTCGAAAATGTCGAATTAAAAAATTACTAAAGGGTAACGGGTGTCTCAAAAATTTTGAAAAAATTACGGAGCAAAGCCAATTATACCCCAAACCTATCCTAAAAGTTTCAACTCTTCAATGTAAATAGAAAAATATACGTCCTTGAAAGAAGTTGAAAACAAATTCAGGGTTGAGCCAAATAGGGCACTCTGGAGAGATGGGGGGTGCTTGAAAAATTTAAAAAAAATTATGAACCATAACTCGAACCACCCTCTACCCACCCTAAAAATTTTAACTCTTAGATTTCTATAGGAAAAAATACGTCCTCATAAGAAAAAAAAAATCGCACTCGGGGGGTTAAAATGAAGCGTAAGGGGGCCTCCAGAGAAAAAATACTTGTCACGCGATGCCCCTTTAGACGAAAGGTATCTTTGGTGAAAATTTCAGCCAAATCCGTGTCATGCGATTTTCACTCAAATTTCCGATGGTTGTTTACTCATGAAAAATGAAAAATTTTGTGCATTGAAACATAAAAAAATTCATAACTCGCAAACGATTGAAAAAATCAAAAATATTCAAAGAATAAATGTTGTAGAGGGATCTTTTTTGAAGAGAATGTAGTAGGTTTAAATTGTCCAGAATATACAGGGAAGGCTGTGCGATTTTTTTTCTTTTAATTTTAAAATGTTTCTAAAAAAGGCCCTAACGACCACAGGAAAGATCATCGGGACGATAAAATTGGCTCAATCCGTGCCCCGTCATGGCTGCCACATTTCCTGAAAAGGTCATCTCTGTCGGCAGTACAGAAGAGGGTAAAAAAAAATAAAATATATTTTTAAATCGTTTCAGGCAGTTGAAAATTGGGGAAAATCGGTATTTCAAAAAGTATGCACTTTATGTAAAAATTTTGTATATATTTTTGATTAAGTTTCAATAGTTATTGAAAAATCTGACATTTAAATTGAATTCAATTTCTTCCCTGCCACACCCCTGCTGAAATATTTCGAAAATATCGAATTAAAAATTTACGGAAGGGTAACGGGTGTTTCAAAATTTTTGAAAAAATTACGGAGCAAGGCCAATTGCACCCCGAACCTACCCTAAAAGTTTCAACTCTTCAATTTAAATAGAAAAAAATAGATCTTTGAAAAAAGATGAAAACAAATTCAGGGGTGGGCCAAATAGCGCGCTCTGGAGAGGTGGGGGGTGCTTGAAAATTTTTGAAAAAATTACGAATTATGACTCGAACCACCCTCTACCCTCCCTTAAAGTTTGAACTCTTAAATTTCCATAGAAAAAAATACGTCCTCATAAGAAAAAAAAAATCGCATTTGGGGGGTTAAAATGAAACGTAAGGGGGGCTCCAGAGAAAAAATACTTGTCACGCGGTGCCCCTTTAGGCGAAAGGTATCTTTGGTGAAAATTTCAGCCAAATCCGTGTCATGCGATTTTCACTCAAATTTCCGATGGTTTACTCATGAAAAATGAAAAATTTTGTGCATTGAAACATAAAAAAATTCATAACTCGCAAACGATTAGAAAAATCGAAAATATTCAAGGAATAAATGTTGTAGAGGAGTCTTTTCTGAAGAAGATAGAGTAGGTTTAAAGTGTCCAGAATATACAGGGAAGGCTGTGCAATTTTTTTTCTTTTAATTTTAAAATGTTTCTAAAAAAGGCCCTAGCGATCACAGGAAAGATCATTGGAACGATCAAATTGGCTTAATCCGTGCCCCGTCATGGCTGCCACATTTCCTGAAAAGGTCATCTCTGTCGGCAGTACAGAAGAGGGTAAAAAAAAATAAAACATATTTTTAAATCGTTTTAGGCGGTTGAAAATTGGGGAAAATCGGTATTTCAAAAAGTATGCACTTTATGTAAAAATTTTGTATATGTTTTTGATTTAGCTTCAATATTTATTGAAAAATCTGACATTTGAATTGAATTAAATTTTTTCTTTTCCACACCCCTGCTGAAATATTTCGAAAATGTCGAATTAAAAAATTACGAAAGGGTAACGGGTGTCTCAAAAATTTTGAAAAAATTACGGAGCAAGGCCAATTGTACTCCGAACCTATCCTAAAAGTTTCAACTCTTCAATGTAAATAGAACAAAATACGTCCTTGAAAAAAGATGAAAACAAATTCAGGGGTGGGCCAAATAACGCGCTCTGGAGAAGTATAGGGTAATTAAAAAATTTTAAAAAAATTACGGATCATGGCTCATACTACCCTCTACCCACCCTAAAAATTTTAACTCTTAGATTTCCATAGAAAAAAATACGTCCTCATAAGAAAAAAAAAATCGCACTCGGGGGGTTAAAATGAAGCGTAAGGGGGCCCCTACAGAAAAAATACTTGTCACGCAATGCCCCTTTAAACGAAAGGTATCTTTGGTGAAAATTTCAGCCAAATCCGTGTCATGCGATTTTCACTCAAATTTCCGATGGTTTACTCATGAAAAATGAAAAATTTTGTGCATTGAAACATAAAAAAATTCATAACTCGCAAACGATTGAAAAAATCGAAAATATTCAGGGAATAAATGTTGTAGAGGGGTCTTTTGTGAAGAGGATGGAGTAGGTTTAAATTGTCCAGAATATACAGGGAAGGCTGTGCAATTTTTTTTCTTTTAATTTTAAAATGTTTCTAAAAAAGGCCCTAACGACCACAGGAAAGATCATTGGATCGATCAAATAGGCTCAATCCATGCCCCATCATAGCTGCCACATTGTCTGAAAAGAACATCTCCATCGGCAGTACAGAAGAGGGTAAAAAAAAATAAAATATATTTTTAAATCGTTTTAGGCAGTTGAAAATTGGGCAAAATCGGTATTTCAAAAAGTATACACTTTATGTAAAAATTTTGTACATGTTTTTAATTTGGCTTTAATATTTATTGAAAATTCTGACATTTATATTGAATTCAATTTTTTCCCTTCCACACCCCTGCTGAAATATGTCAAAAATGTCGAATTAAAAAATTTCGGAAGGGTAACGGATGTTTCAAAAATTTTGAAAAAATTACGGAGCAAGGCCAATTATACCCCGAACCTACCCTAAAAGTTTCAACTCTTAAATTCAAATAGAAAAAAATACGTCCTTGAAAAAAGATGAAAACAAATTCAGGGGTGGGCCAAATAGCACGCTCTGGAGAGGTGGGGGGTGATTGAAAATTTTTGAAAAAATTACGGATCATGGCTCATACCACCCTCTACCTACCCTAAAAGTTTCAACTCTTAAATTTCCATAGAAAAAAATACGTCCTCATATGAAAAAGAAAATCGCACTCGGGGGGTTAAAATAAAGCGTAAGGGGGCCCCCAGAGGTAAAATACTTATCACGCGGTGCCCCTTCTGCCGAAAGGTATCTTTGGTGAAAATTTCAGCCAAATCCGTGTCATGCGATTTTCACTCAAATTTCCGATGGTTTACTCATGAAAAATGAAAAATTTTGTGCATTGAAACATAAAAAAATTCATAACTCGCAAACGATTAGAAAAATCGAAAATATTCAAAGAATAAATGTTGTAGAGGAGTCTTTGGTGAAAAAGATGGAGTAGGTTTAAATTTTCCAGAATAAACAGGGAAGGCTGTGCGATTTTTTTTCTTTTAATTTTAAAATGTTTCTAAAAAAGGCCCTAACGACCACAGGAAAGATCATTATGACGATCAAATTGGCTCAATCCGTGCCCCGTCATGGTTGCCACATTTCCTGAAAAGGTTATCTCTGTCGGCAGTACAGAAGAGGGTAAAAAAAAATAAAATATATTTTTAAATCGTTTTAGGCGGTTAAAAATTGGGGAAAATTGGTATTTCAAAAAGTATGCACTTTATGAAAAAATTTTGTATATGTTTTTGATTAAGTTTCAATAGTTATTGAAAAATCTGACATTTAAATTCAATTCAACTTTTTCCCTTCCACACCCCTGCTGAAAAATTTCGAAAATGTCGAATTAAAAAATTAAGTAAGCGCAACGGGTGTTTCAAAATTTTTGAAAAAAATACAGAGCAAGGCCCGTTGAATCCCGAACCTACCCTGAAAGTTTCAACTCTTCAATTTAAACAGAAAAAAATACGTCCTTGAAAGAAGATGAAAACAAATTCAGGGGTGGGCCAAATAGCGCTTCCTGGAGAGATGGGGGGTGCTTGAAAAATTTTGAAAAAATTACGGATCATGGCTCATCCCACCCTCTACCCACCCTAAAAGTTTCAACTCTTAGATTTCCATCGAAAAAAATACGTCGTCATAAGAAAAAATAAATCGCACTCGGGGGGTTAAAATGAAGCGTAAGGGGGCCCCCAGAGAAAAAATACTTATCACGCGGTGACCCTTCTGCCAAAAGGTATCTTTGGTGAAAATTTCAGCCAAATCCGTGTCATGCGATTTTCACTCAAATTTCCGATGGTTTACTCATGAAAAATTAAAAATTTTGTGCATTGAAACATAAAAAAATTCATAACTCGCAAACGATTAGAAAAATCAAAAATATTCAAAGAATAAATGTTGTAGAGGAGTCTTTTCTGAAGAAGATAGAGTAGGTTTAAATTGTCCAGAATATACAGGGAAGGCTGTGCAATTTTTTTTCTTTTAATTTTAAAATGTTTCTAAAAAAGGCCCTAACGATCACAGGAAAGATCATTGGAACGATCAAATTGGCTTAATCCGTGCCCCGTCATGGCTGCCACATTTCCTGAAAAGGTCATCTCTGTCGGCAGTACAGAAGAGGGTAAAAAAAAATAAAATATATTTTTAAATCGTTTTAGGCGGTTGAAAATTGGGGAAAATCGGTATTTCAAAAATAATGCACTTTATGTAAAAATTTTGTACATGTTTTTGATTAAGTTTAAATAGTTATTGAAAAATCTGACATTTGAATTCAATTCAACTTTTTCCCTTCCACACCCCTACTGAAATATGTCGAAAATGTCGAATTAAAAAATTACGGGAAGGTAACAGGTATTTCAAAAATTTTGAAAAAATTACGGAGCAAGGCCCGTTGTACCCCGAAGCTACCCTGAAAGTTTCAACTCTTCAATTTAAATAGAAAAAAATACGTCCTTGAAAGAAGATGAAAACAAATTCAGGGGTGGGTCAAATAGCGCTTCCTGGAGAGATGGGGGGTGCTTGAAAAATTTTGAAAAAATTACGGATCATGGCTCAACCTACCCTCTACCCACCCTAAAAGTTTCAACTCTTAGATTTCTATAGAAAAAAATACGTCCTCATAAGAAAAAAAAAATCGCACTCGGGGGGTTAAAATGAAGCGTAAGGGGGCCCCCAGAGAAAAAATACTTGTCACGCGGTGCCCCTTTAGACGAAAGGTATCTTTGGTGAAAATTTCAGCCAAATCCGTGTCATGCGATTTTCACTCAAATTTCCGATGGTTTCTCATGAAAAATGAAAAATTTTGTGCATTGAAACATAAAAAAATTCATAACTCGCAAACGATTAAAAAAATCGAAAATATTCAAAGAATAAATGTTGTAGAGGAGTCTTTGGTGAAGAAGATGGAGTAGGTTTAAATTTTCCAGAATAAACAGGGAAGGCTGTGCGATTTTTTTTCTTTTAATTTTAAAATGTTTATAAAAAAAGCCCTAACGACCACAGGAAAGATCATTGGAACGATCAAATTGGCTTAATCCGTGCCCCGTCATGGCTGCCACATTTCCTGAAAAGGTCATCTCTGTCGGCAGTACAGAAGAGGGTAAAAAAAAATAAAATATATTTTTAAATCGTTTTAGGCGGTTGAAAATTGGGGAAAATCGGTATTTCAAAAATAATGCACTTTATGTAAAAAATTTGTATATGTTTTTGATTAAGTTTCAATAGTTATTGAAAAATCTGACATTTGAATTCAATTCAACTTTTTCCCTTCCACACCCCTACTGAAATATGTCGAAAATGTCGAATTAAAAAATTACGGGAAGGTAACGGGTATTTCAAAAATTTTGAAAAAATTACGGAGCAAGGCCCGTTGTACCCCGAAGCTACCCTGAAAGTTTCAACTCTTCAATTTAAATAGAAAAAAATACGTCCTTGAAAGAAGATGAAAACAAATTCAGGGGTGGGCCAAATAGCGCGCTCTGGAGAAGTGGCGGGTGTTTAAAAAAATTTGAAAAAATTACTGATCATGGCTCATCCTACCCTCTACCCACCCTAAAAATTTCAAGTCTTAGACTTCCATAGAAAAAAATACGTCCTCATTAGAAAAAAAAAATCGCACTCGGAGGGTTCAGAAAAACAGAGCCAGGGTGTGCAAATTAACCGTAGGGGTAGTTTTACAAAAATACTCTAAATGTAACCTTATTTAATTGAAAAGAAAACAAAATCCATCCTCAAACAAAGAAAAATGGAGCCAAGGGGTGCAAATTGGCCGAAGGGGTGGTTTTACAAAAATGCACCAAATGTAAGCTTATTAAATTGAAAAGAAAACAAAATCCATCCTTAAACAAAGAAAAACGGAGCCAGGGGGTGCAAATTGGCCGTAGGGGTAGTTTTACAAAAATGCACGAAATGTAAGCTTATTTAATCAAAAAGAATCCAAAATCCATCCTCAAACGAAGAAAAACGGAGCCAGGGGGTGCAAATTGACTGTAGGGGTGGTTTTACAAAAATGCACTAAATGTAAGCTTATTTAATTAAAAAGAAACCAAAATCCATCCTCAAACGAAGAAAAACGGAGCCAGGGGGTGCAAATTGGCCGTAGGGGTGGTTTTACAAAAATACTTTAAATGTAAGCTTATTTGATTTAAAAGAAAACAAAATCCATCCTCAAAAGAAGAAAAACGGCGCCTGGGGGTGCAAATAAGGCGTAGGGGTGGTTTAAAAAAAACAACTTGAAGTTTAAGCTTTTCGACTTGAAAGGAAAAAATATTGCACCCCCAGCTCCATTTTTCTTCTATTAACATCTTTAAAAGAAGAAAAACGAAGCCAGGGGGTGCAAATGGGGTGAAGGGGTGATTAAAAAAAAATAACTTAAAGTTTAAGCTTATTTAATTGAAAAGAAAAAAAATTCATCCTTAAAAAAAGAAAAACGAACGCTGAGGGTTGTAAATGGGGTGTAGGGGTGGTTCCAAAAAATTTGAAAAAAATACCAATGATAGTTAATTATATCTTCTAACATCCCTGAAAGTTTCAGCTTTTCGAATTGAAAAGAAAAAAATACATCCTTAAAAGAAGAAGAACAAACACAGAGGGGTGCAAATTGGGCGTAGGGGTAGTTCCAAAAAATTTGAAAAAATTAATAATGAATGCGAATTATATTTTCTACGATCCCTTAAAGTTTCAGCTTTTCGAATTGAAAAGAAAAAAATACATCCTTAAAATAAGAAAAACAAACACAGAGGGGTGCAAATTGGGCGTAGGGGTAGTTCCAAAAAATTTGAAAAAATTAACAATGAATGCGAATTATATTTTCTGCGATCCCTTAAAGTTTCAGCTTTTCGAATTGAAAAGAAAAAAATACATCCTTAAAAGAAGAAACACGAACCCTGAGGCCCGGCCAAATAATGCGCACCGGAAGGGTAGGGGGTGTTTTAAATTGTTTGAAAAAATTATCAATTAAGGCTCACCATATTTACTATCAACCCTGAAAGTTTCAACTCTTCAATTTAAATAGAAAAAAATACGTCCCCGAAAGAAGTAAAACGTACCCGCGAATCCGTCGTTATATTCGTTATTTGAAATGCGAACGAACGCGTGACCATTGCCCGAACAGGACTCTCGTGTCCGCTCGTCAATGTTACGGAAAAATCGATAACCCGGACCTTCCTCAATTTCACGGCGTGTCGGACCCCGCGTCCGAACGGCAATTTTCCCTTTCGTTTAACCCGTCATATCTCGAAAACTACAACTCGGATCGAAAAACTTTATAGGAAAAATTCGATTCAGAATGAATCGATGATTGATAAGCCGTCGTCAAATTTTTCATTTTCGAAAAAAAAAAATCGCAAAATTTTTCGAAAAATTACTGTAGATCAATCAAAAAATTGACTGTAGATCGTAAACGGTGCGCCCCACAAAAAAATTTGTTCTTACCTTTTCGACGCACAATGAAATTCCGAATGGTATGATGTTTAAATTTTTGGCGAGGGATGAAAAATAACCGCTGTAGAATTTTTTTATTGAAAACGGGGGTGGTTTTCCTTGAATAACTCCTCGGGGGTTGAAAATATCAAAAATTCGTTCAAGACAAAAATGTAGAGACGGACTCGATCTACAAAATTCATTGAAAATTAAAATTGGGTCTGTTAACGGGGGGCGCCCCCGCTCGCCG
Source organism: Ocypus olens (assembly GCA_910593695.2). Lineage (NCBI taxonomy): Eukaryota > Metazoa > Arthropoda > Insecta > Coleoptera > Staphylinidae > Ocypus > Ocypus olens. The sequence continues at coordinate 29,026,331 of OU343048.1, read as the reverse complement.
AAGCACGAAAAAAACTACCCCCTAAAAGAAAGGGTTGTAGCTCGCAAACGGAGAAAATCACAGGGACGAAATTAAGTGACCTTGTGTGCCGGAGTATTGGGGATTTTTTGAGCCATATTTCAATCCTCCAACTCAAAAATCCTGGGAGGAAATAGACTTGGCGCAAACGTCTACAGCGAGAAGGGGAGGGGGTGTTGCAAAAATTTTGAAAAAAATACAGAGGGTGGCTCTTCATACCCCGAAACATCCCTGAAAATTTCAACTCTCTGAAGTGAATAGAAAAAAAGATATCACCAAAAGAAGAAAATCGCAAAATCGGGCCACGTCCACTGGAAGGGTAGGGGGTGTTGCAAAAATTTTGAAAAAAATACAGAAGAAGGCTCTTCATTACCCTAACCATCCCTGAAAGTTTCAATTTTTTGATGCAAATGGAAAAAAAGTAATCACTAAAAGAAAAAAATGGCCAAAAATTGGGACGTCCACCGAAGGGTAGGGGGTGGTTCAAAGTTTTTGAAAAAAATTCACGTAAGGGCTCGTCCTACCCCGAACCCCTCTTAAAAGTTTCAACTCTCCGCTATAAATAGAAAAAAATAGGTCCTCGAAAGAAAAAAAACGGAGAAGAGAAAATTTTCGGGGTGGTCCGAATAACGCGCTCTGGAGGGGCGCAGGGTGGTCGGAGGGTTTTGAAAAAATTAGGGGTGACGGCCCGTCTCATCCGCTACCTACCCAGCAAGTTTCGTCTCTTCGATTTCCATAGAAAAAAATACGTCCCCAAAAATACCCCGAAAAACATAAAAGGGGGTGTGGCCAAATAGGGGCAAAAAATCAAAATTCAGAGCCCGGTAGTTTTTTTGGAAGGGATTTTAATTTGTAAAAAACGCGGTCGCCAGTCGATCCTTCCAGCGCTAACCAAAGTCTCCTCCGGCGCGTTTATGTTCGATTTTTCGATTTTCAAAAATTCACAGAGAAGGCCCTGCTGGTTCTAGAGGATCGCGAGTGGTCGGAATCGACTCGATAGGCACTTTTACGTAATATTGAAAAAAAAAATTTTGAGCGTACGATAAAATGTAATCTGTGGGGGTGTGGCCTACCCCTTGGGGGCGGGGCTTGACCTTGAAAATCTAATAGAAGATGCGCTGAATTTTTTGCGATTTTTTGGTGAAAATTTCAAATCGCCATCTATAACGGTTCAAAAGTTATTTGTAAGATTAACGCTCAGAACCTTACGCTTTTAGTATATTAAACTAGTTTTTCCAAGCTAAAGTGACTATATGTAAAAAAAATTTTTATATAAAAAATTTTTAAACTTTTAAAAAAAAAAAAAAAAAATTTTAATTTTTTATTTTTTTTTTTATTTTTTTTTTATTTTTTTTAGCAAATCCCATCTAAATTGACCAAAGTAACCGTAGTGCGTTATTTTTTATTTTTCATTTTTCATTTTTCATTTTTTATTTTTCATTTTTCATTTTTCAATTTTTATTTTTCGTTTTTCATTTTTCATTTTTCATTTTTCATTTTTCATTTTTCATTTTCAATTTTTTATTTTTTATTTTTTATTTTTCATTTTTCATTTTTCATTTTTCATTTTTTATTTTTCACTTTTCATTTTTCATTTTTCATTTTTCATTTTTTATTTTTCATTTTTCGTTATTCATTTTTCATTTTTCATTTTTTATTTTTCATTTTTAATTTTTCCTTTTTCATTTTTCATTTTTCATTTTTCATTTTTAATTTTTTATTTTTCATTTTTCATTTTTCATTTTTAATTTTTAATTTTTAATTTTTTTTTTTTATTTTTTGTTTTTTTTTTTTATTTTTCATTTTTCATTTTTCCTTTTTTATTTTAAATTTTTAATTTTTAATTTTTAATTTTTAATTTTTAATTTTTAATTTTTAATTTTTAATTTTTAATTTTCTGAAAAAAAATTTCAATCTGACGAAAACTGTTATTTTAAATGAGTAATTTTAAAATGCATTCGAAACTCAAAACCATCGAAAATGGATGACGCTGATATTTATTTTTAATCTCACAGGAAATCTAAAAAAGGAACAATTGAGGTGTTAACAGAAAGAAGCTTATTTTTTTCATTCATTTTAACCTTTAAGAATTATTTAGTCAGCGTCTGAAAAACAAATCCACTTTACATTCCCGTTTTTAAGGTTTGAAAAATTAACGATGCAAAAATTGAATTTTTATAGGTAGAAACGACAAAGTAGCGGAATCTATTGCCTGAATGCTGAACTAAACAGCATTCAGACAATAGATTCGGTGGCTTGAAACTTAAAAAAATTCATAACTCGCAAACGATTGGAAAAATCGAAAATATTTAAAGAATAAATGTTGTAGAGGGGTCTTTTTTGAAGAGGGTGAAGTAGGTTTAAATTGTCCAGCATATACAGAAAAGGCTGTGAGAATTTTTTTCTTTTAATTTCTAAATGTTTCTAAAGAAGACCCTCGGTATTTCAAAAAATATGCACTTTATGAAAAAATTTTGTATATGTTTTTGATTTAGTTTCAATAGTTATTGAAAAATTTGACATTTGAATTTAATTCAACTTTTTCCCTTCCACACCCCTGCTGAAATATTTCAAAAATGTCGAATTAAAAAATTACGGAAGCGTAACGGGTGTTTCAAAAATTTTGAAAAAATTACGGAGCAAGGCCAATTGTACCCCTTGCTTACCCTAAAAGTTTCAACTCTTCAATTTAAATAGAAAAAAATACGTCTTTGAAAGAAAATGAAAACAAATTCAGGGGTGGGCCAAATAGCTCGTTCTGGAGAGGTGGGGGGTACTTGAAAAATTTTGAAAAAATTACGGATTATGACTCGAATCACCTTCCACCCACCCTTAAAGTTTCAACTCTTAAATTTCCATAGAAAAAAATACGTCCTCATAAGAAAAAAAAAATCGCACTCGGGGGCTTAAAATAAAGCGAAAGGGGCCCCCCAGAGGTAAAATACTTATCACGCAGTGCCCCTTCTGCCAAAAGGTATCTTTGGTGAAAATTTCAGCCAAATCCGTGTCATGCGATTTTCACTCAAATTTCCGATGGTTTACTCATGAAAAATGAAAAATTTTGTGCATTGAAACATAAAAAAATTCATAACTCGCAAACGATTAGAAAAATCAAAAATATTCAAAGAATAAATGTTGTAGAGGGGTCTTTTGTGAAGAAGATGGAATAGGTTTAAATTGTCCAGAATATACAGGAAAAGCTGTGCGATTTTTTTTCTTTTAATTTTAAAATGTTTCTAAAAAAGGCCCTAACGACCACAGGAAAGATCATTAGGACGATCAAATTGGCTCAATCCGTGCCCCGTCATAGCTGCCACATTTTCTGAAAAGGTCATCTCCGTCGGCAGTACAGAAGAGGGTAAAAAAAAATGAAATATATTTTTAAATCGTTTTAGGCAGTTGAAAATTGGGGAAAATCGGTATTTTAAAAAGTATGGACTTTACGAAAAAATTTTATATATGTTTTTGATTTAGTTTTAATAGTTATTGAAAAATTTGACATTTGAATTGAATTCAATTTTTCCCTGTCACACCCCTGCTGAAATATTTCGAAAATATCGAATTAAAAATTTACGGAAGGGTAACGGGAGTTTCAAAAATTTTGAAAAAATTACGGAGCAAGGCCAATTGTACCCCGAACCTACCCTAAAAGTTTCAACTCTTCGATTTAAATAGAAAAAAATACGTCCTTGAAAGAAGATGAAAACAAATTCAGGGGTGGGTCAAATTGCGCTTCCTGGAGAGATGGGGGGTGCTTGAAAAATTTTGAAAAAATTACGGATCATGGCTCATCCCACCCTCTACCCACCCTAAAAGTTTCAACTCTTAGATTTCCATAGAAAAAAATACGTCCTCATAAGAAAAAAAAAATCGCATTTGGGGGGTTAAAATGAAACGTAAGGGGGCCCCCAGAGAAAAAATACTTGTCACACGGTGCCCCTTTAGGCGAAAGGTATCTTTGGTGAAAATTTCAGCCAAATCCGTGTCATGCGATTTTCACTCAAATTTCCGATGGTTTACTCATGAAAAATGAAAAATTTTGTGCATTGAAGCATAAAAAAATTCATAACTCGCAAACGAATAGAAAAATCGAAAGTATTCAAAGAATAAATGTTGTAGAGGAGTCTTTTCTGAAGAAGATAGAGTAGGTTTAAATTGTCCAGAATATACAGGGAAGGCTGTGCAATTTTTTTTCTTTTAATTTTAAAATGTTTCTAAAAAAGGCCCTAACGATCACAGGAAAGATCATTGGAACGATCAAATTGGCTTAATCGGTGCCCCGTCATGGCTGCCACATTTCCTGAAAAGGTCATCTCTGTCGGCAGTACAGAAGAGGGTAAAAAAAAAAATATATATTTTTAAATCGTTTTAGGCGGTTGAAAATTGGGGAAAATCGGTATTTCAAAAATAATGCACTTTATGTAAAAATTTTGTATATGTTTTTGATTAAGTTTAAATAGTTATTGAAAAATCTGACATTTGAATTCAATTCAACTTTTTCCCTTCCACACCCCTACTGAAATATGTCGAAAATGTCGAATTAAAAAATTACGGGAAGGTAACAGGTATTTCAAAAATTTTGAAAAAATTACGGAGCAAGGCCCGTTGTACCCCGAAGCTACCCTGAAAGTTTCAACTCTTCAATTTAAATAGAAAAAAATACGTCCTTGAAAGAAGATGAAAACAAATTCAGGAGTGGGTCAAATTGCGCTTCCTGGAGAGATGGGGGGTGCTTGAAAAATTTTGAAAAAATTACGGATCATGGCTCAACCTACCCTCTACCCACCCTTAAAGTTTCAACTCTTAGATTTCTATAGAAAAAAATACGTCCTCATAAGAAAAAAAAAATCGCACTCGGGGGGTTAAAATGAAGCGTAAGGGGGCCCCCAGAGAAAAAATACTTGTCACGCGGTGCCCCTTTAGACGAAAGGTATCTTTGGTGAAAATTTCAGCCAAATCCGTGTCATGCGATTTTCACTCAAATTTCCGATGGTTTACTCATGAAAAATGAAAAATTTTGTGCATTGAAACATAAAAACTCTTAGATTTTTATAGAAAAAAATACGTCCTTATAAGAAAAAAAAAACGCACTCGGGGGATTCAGAAAAACGGCGCCAGTGGGTACAAATAAGACGTAGGGGTGGTTTTATAAAAATGCACTAAATGTAAGCTTATTTAATTAAAAAGAAACCAAAATCCATCCTCAAACGAAGAAAAACGAAGCCAGGGGGTGCAAATTGACTATAGGGATGGTTTCACAAAAATGCACTGAATGTAAGCTTATTTAATTAAAAAGAAACCAAAATCCATCCTCAAACGAAGAAAAACGGAGCCAGGGGGTGCAAATTGGCCGTAGGGGTGGTTTTACAAAAATGCACTAAATGTTAGCTTATTTAATTAAAAAGAAACCAAAATCCATCCTCAAACGAAGAAAAACGGAGCCAGGGGGTGCAAATTGGCCGTAGGGGTGGTTTTACAAAAATGCACTAAATGTAAGCTTATTTAATTAAAAAGAAACCAAAATCCATCCTCAAACGAAGAAAAACGAAGCCAGGGGGTGCAAATTGACTATAGGGATGGTTTCACAAAAATGCACTGAATGTAAGCTTATTTAATTAAAAAGAAACCAAAATCCATCCTCAAACGAAGAAAAACGGAGCCAGGGGGTGCAAATTGGCCGTAGGGGTGGTTTTACAAAAATGCACTAAATGTTAGCTTATTTAATTAAAAAGAAACCAAAATCCATCCTCAAACGAAGAAAAACGGCGCCAGGGGGTGCAAATAAGGCGTAGGGGTGGTTTAAAAAAAACAACTTGAAGTTTAAGCTTTTCGACTTGAAGCGAAAAAATATTGCACCCCCAGCTCCATTTTTCTTCTATTAACATCTTTAAAAGAAGAAAAAACGAAGCCAGGGGGTGCAAATGGGGTGAAGGGGTGATTAAAGAAAATAACTTAAAGTTTAAGCTTATTTAATTGAAAAGAAAAAAAATTCATCCTTAAAAAAAGAAAAACGAACGCTGAGGGTTGTAAATGGGGTGTAGGGGTGGTTCCAAAAAATTTGAAAAAAATACCAATGATAGTTAATAATATCTTCTAACATCCCTGAAAGTTTCAGCTTTTCGACTTGAAAAGAAAAAAATACATCCTTAAAATAAGAAAAACAAACACAGAGGGGTGCAAATTGGGCATAGGGGTAGTTCCAAAAAATTTGAAAAAATTAACAATGAATGCGAATTATATTTTCTACGATCCCTTAAAGTTTCAGCTTTTCGAATTGAAAAGAAAAAAATACATCCTTAAAAGAAGAAGAACAAACACAGAGGGGTGCAAATTGGGCGTAGGGGTAGTTCCAAAAAATTTTAAAAAATTAACAATGAATGCGAATTATATTTTCTACGATCCCTTAAAGTTTCAGCTTTTCGAATTGAAAAGAAAAAAATACATCCTTAAAATAAGAAAAACAAACACAGAGGGGTGCAAATTGGGCGTAGGGGTAGTTCCAAAAAATTTGAAAAAATTAACAATGAATGCGAATTATATTTTCTACGATCCCTTAAAATTTCAGCTTTTCGAATTGAAAAGAAAAAAATACATCCTTAAAAGAAGAAACACGAACCCTGAGGCCCGGCCAAATAATGCGCACTGGAAGGGTAGGGGGTGTTTTAAATTGTTTGAAAAAATTATCAATTAAGGCTCACTATATTTACTATCAACCCTAAAAGTTTCAACTCTTCAATTTAAATAGAAAAAAATACGTCCCCGAAAGAAGTAAAACGAACCCGCGAATCCGTCGTTATATTCGTTATTTGAAATGCGAACGAACGCGTGACCATTGCCCGAACAGGACTCTCGTGTCCGCTCGTCAATGTTACGGAAAAATCGATAACCCGGACCTTCCTCAATTTCACGGCGTGTCGGACCCCGCGTCCGAACGGCAATTTTCCCTTTCGTTTAACCCGTCATATCTCGAAAACTACAACTCGGATCGAAAAACTTTATAGGAAAAATTCGATTCAGAATGAATCGATGATTGATAAGCCGTCGTCAAATTTTTCATTTTCGAAAAAAAAAAATCGCAAAATTTTTCGAAAAATTACTGTAGATCAATCAAAAAATTGACTGTAGATCGTAAACGGTGCGCCCCACAAAAAATTTTGTTCTTACCTTTTCGACGCACAATGAAATTCCGAATGGTATGATGTTTAAATTTTTGGCGAGGGATGAAAAATAACCGCTGTAGAATTTTTTTATTGAAAACGGGGGTGGTTTTCCTTGAATAACTCCTCGGGGGTTGAAAATATCAAAAATTCGTTCAAGACAAAAATGTAGAGACGGACTCGATCTACAAAATTCATTGAAAATAAAAATTGGGTCTGTTAACGGGGGGCGCCCCCGCTCGCCGAAGCACGAAAAAAACTACCCCCTAAAAGAAAGGGTTGTAGCTCGCAAACGGAGAAAATCACAGGGACGAAATCAAAAGACCTTTGTGTACCGGAGTATTGGGGATTTTTTGAGCCATATTTCAATCCTCCAACTCAAAAATCCTGGGAGGAAATAGACTTGGCGCAAACGTCTACAGCGAGAAGGGGAGGGGGTGTTGCAAAAATTTTGAAAAAAATACAGAGGGTGGCTCTTCATACCCCGAAACATCCCTGAAAATTTCAACTCTCTGAAGTGAATAGAAAAAAAGATATCACCAAAAGAAGAAAATCGCAAAATCGGGCCACGTCCACTGGAAGGGTAGGGGGTGTTGCAAAAATTTTGAAAAAAATACAGAAGAAGGCTCTTCATTACCCTAACCATCCCTGAAAGTTTCAATTTTTTGATGCAAATGGAAAAAAAGTAATCACTAAAAGAAAAAAATGGCCAAAAATTGGGACGTCCACCGAAGGGTAGGGGGTGGTTCAAAGTTTTTGAAAAAAATTCACGTAAGGGCTCGTCCTACCCCGAACCCCTCTTAAAAGTTTCAACTCTCCGCTATAAATAGAAAAAAATAGGTCCTCGAACGAAAAAAAACGGAGAAGAGAAAATTTTCGGGGTGGTCCGAATAACGCGCTCTGGAGGGGCGCAGGGTGGTCGGAGGGTTTTGAAAAAATTAGGGGTGACGGCCCGTCTCATCCGCTACCTACCCAGCAAGTTTCGTCTCTTCGATTTCCATAGAAAAAAATACGTCCCCAAAAATACCCCGAAAAACATAAAAGGGGGTGTGGCCAAATAGGGGCAAAAAATCAAAAATCAGGCTCCATGAGTTTTTTTGGAAGGGATTTTAATTTGTAGAAAACCCGGTCGCCACCCTGACCCTCCGGCGCAGATTCCGATATTAACCGGCGCGTTTGGATGTGTTTTTTCGATTTTCAAAAATTCACAGAGAAGGCCCTGCCGGTTCTAGAGGATCGCGAGTGGTCGGAATCGACTCGATAGGCAATTTTCTATCTGAATCAAAAAAAAATTTTCGAGCGTACGATAAAATGTAATCTGTGGGGGTGTGGCCTACCCCTTGGGGGCGGGGCTTGACCTTGAAAATCTAATAGAAGATGCGCTGAATTTTTTGCGATTTTTTGGTGAAAATTTCAAATCGCCATCTATAACGGTTCAAAAGTTATTTGTAAGATTAACGCTCAGAACCTTACGCTTTTAGTATATTAAACTAGTTTTTCCAAGCTAAAGTGACATATATTAATTTTTTTTTATATAAAAAAATTTTTAAACTTATAAAAAAAAAAAAAAAAAAAATTATTTTTTTTTATTTTTTTTTTATTTTTTTTTTATTTTTTTAGCAAATCCCATCTAAATTGACCAAAGTAACCGTAGTGCGTTATTTTTTATTTTTCATTTTTCATTTTTCATTTTTCTTTTTTCATTTTTCATTTTTTATTTTTCATTTTTCATTTTTCATTTTTCATTTTTCATTTTTCATTCTTCATTTTTCATTTTTCATTTTTCATTTTCAATTTCCAATTTTTTATTTTTTATTTTTAATTTTTAATTTTTAATTTTTAATTTTTAATTTTTAATTTTTAATTTTTCATTTTTTATTTTTCATTTTTCATTTTTCATTTTTTATTTTTAATTTTTTATTTTTCATTTTTCATTTTTTATTTTTTATTTTTTATTTCTAATTTTTAATTTTTAATTTTTAATTTTTAATTTTTAATTTTTAATTTTTTATTATTCATTTTTCATTTTTTATTATTCATTTTTAATTTTTAATTTTTCATTTTTTATTTGTCATTTTTCCTTTTTCATTTTTTATTTTTCATTTTTAATTTTTTATTTTTCATTTTTCATTTTTCATTTTTCATTTTTCATTTTTCATTTTTCATTTCTCATTTTTCATTTTTCATTTTTTATTTTTCATTTTTCATTTTTTATTTTTTATTTTTCATTTTTCATTTTTCATTTTTCATTTTTAATTTTTTAATTTTCGTTTTTAATTTTCATTTTTCATTTTTCATGTTTAATTTTTAATTTTTCATTTTTCATTTTTCATGTTCCATTTTTTATTTTTTATTTTTCATTTTTCATTTTTCATTTTTCATTTTTCATTTTTCATTTTTTACTTTTCATTTTTCATTTTACATTTTTAATTTTTAATTTTTCATTTTTAATTTTTAATTTTTAATTTTTTATTTTTAATTTTTTATTTTTAAATTTTCATTTTTCGTTTTTCATTTTTTATTTTCTGAAAAAAAAAAATTTCAATCTGACGAAAACTGTTATTTTATATGAGTAATTTTAAAATGCATTCGAAACTCAAAACCATCGAAAATAGGTGACGCAGATATATATTTTTAATCTCACAGGAAATCTGGAAAAGGAACAATTGAGGTGGATGAGTGAGAAAAGTGAGAAAATGTGCTCTATAAATCGCAATAAAATCAATGCATTTCTTGATTTGTCGATTTGAAAGCACTCGGCCATTAACAGAAAGAAGCTTATTTTTTTCATTCATTTTAACCTTTAAGAATTATTTAGTGAGCGTCTGAGAAACAAATCCACTTTACATTCCCGTTTTTAAGGTTTGAAAAATTGACGATGCAAAAATTGAATTTTTATAGGTAGAAACGACAAAGTGGCGGAATCTATTGCCTGAATGCTGAACTAAACAGCATTCAAACAATAGATTCGGTGGCTTGAAACTTAAAAAAATTCATAACTCGCAAACGATTGGAAACATGAAAAATATTCAAAGAATAAATGTTGTAGAGGAGTCTTTTGTGAAGAAGATGGAGTAGGTTTAAATTGTCCAGAATATACAGGGAAGACTGTGCAAATTTTTTTCTTTTAATTTCTAAATGTTTCTAAAGAAGACCCTCGGTATTTCAAAAAGTATGCACTTTATGTAAAAATTTTGTATATGTTTTTGATTTAGTTTTAATAGTTATTGAAAAATCTGACATTTGAATTTAATTTAATTTTTTCCCTTCCACACCCCTACTGAAATATGTCGAAAATGTTGAATTAAAAAATTACGGAAGGGTAACGGGTATTTCAAAAATTTTGAAAAAATTACGGAGAGAGGCCCGTTGTACCCCGAACCTACCCTAAAAGTTTCAACTCTTTAATTTAAAAAGAAAAAAATACGTCCTTGAAAAAAGATGAAAACAAATTCAGGGGTGGGCCAAATAACGCGCTCTGGAGAAGTGAGGGGTGATTGAAAAATTTTGAAAAAATTACGGATTATGGCTCATTCCACCTTCTATCCACCCTAAAAGTTTCAACTCTTAGATTTCCATAAAAAAAAATACGTCCTCATAAGAAAAAAAAATCGCATTCGGGGGGTTAAAATGTAGCGTAAAGGAGCCCCCAGAGGTAAAATACTTATCACGCGGTGCCCCTTTAACCGAAAGGTATCTTTGGTGAAAATTTCAACCAAATCCGTGTCATGCGATTTTCACTCAAATTTCCGATGGTTTACTCATGAAAAATGAAAAATTTTGTGCATTGAAACATAAAAAAATTCATAACTCGCAAACGATTAGAAAAATCGAAAATATTCAAAGAATAAATGTTGTAGAGGAGTCTTCTATGAAGCAGATGGAGTAGGTTTAAATTGTCCAGAATACACAGGGAAAGCTGTGCGATTTTTTTTCTTTTAATTTTAAAATGTTTCTAAAAAAGGCCCTAACGACCACAGGAAAGATTGTTGGAACGATCAAATTAGCTGAATCCGTGCCCCGTCATAGCTGCCACATTGCCTTAAAGGGACATCTCCATCGGCAGTACAGAAGAGGGTAAAAAAAAAAAAAATATATTTTTAAATCGTTTTAGGCAGTTGAAAATTGGGTAAAATCGGTATTTCAAAAAGTATGCACTTTATGTAAAAATTTTGTATATGTTTTTGATTTAGTTTCAATAGTTATTGAAAAATTTGACATTTGAATTCAATTCAACTTTTTCCCTTCCACACCCCTGCTGAAATATGTCGAAAATGTCGAATTAAAAAATTAAGGAAGGGTAACGGGGGTTTCAAAAATTTTGAAAAAATTACGGAGCAAAGCCAATTATACCCCGAACTTACCCTAAAAATTTCAACTCTTCAATTTAAATAGAAAAAAATACGTCCTTGAAAGAAGATGAAAACAAATTCACGGGTGAGCCAAATAGGGCACTCTGAAGAGATGGGGGCTGCTTGAAAAATTTAAAAAAAATTACGAACCATAACTCGAACCACCCTCTACCCACCCTAAAAATTTTAACTCTCAGATTTCCATAGAAAAAAATACGTCCTCATAAGAAAAAAAAAATCGCACTCGGGGGGTTAAAATGAAACGTAAGGGGACCTCCAGAGAAAAAATACTTGTCACGCGGTGCCCCTTTAGACGAAAGGTATCTTTGGTGAAAATTTCAGCCAAATCCGTGTCATGCGATTTTCACTCAAATTTCCGATGGTTTACTCATGAAAATTGAAAAATTTTGTGCATTGAAACATAAAAAAATTCATACCTCGCAAACGATTAGAAAAATCGAAAATATTCAAAGAATAAATGTTGTAGAGGAGTCTTTTGTGAAGAAGATGGAGTGGGTTTAAATTTTCCAGAATATACAGGGAAGGCTGTGCGATTTTTTTTCTTTTAATTTTAAAATGTTTCTAAAAAAGGCCCTAACGACCACAGGAAAGATCATTGGGACGATCAAATTGGCTCAATCCGTGCCCCGTCATGGCTGCCACATTTCCTGAAAAGGTCATCTCTGTCGGCAGTACAGAAGAGGGTAAAAAAAAATAAAATATATTTTTAAATCGTTTTAGGCGGTTGAAAATTGGGGAAAATCGGTATTTCAAAAAGTATGCACTTTATGTAAAAATTTTGTATATGTTTTTGATTTAGCTTCAATATTTATTGAAAAATCTGACATTTGAATTGAATTAAATTTTTTCTTTTCCACACCCCTGCTGAAATATTTCGAAAATGTCGAATTAAAAAATTACGAAAGGGTAACGGGTGTCTCAAAAATTTTGAAAAAATTACGGAGCAAGGCCAATTGTACTCCGAACCTATCCTAAAAGTTTCAACTCTTCAATGTAAATAGAACAAAATACGTCCTTGAAAAAAGATGAAAACAAATTCAGGGGTGGGCCAAATAACGCGCTCTGGAGAAGTATAGGGTAATTAAAAAATTTTGAAAAAATTACGGATCATGGCTCATACTACCCTCTACCCACCCTAAAAATTTTAACTCTTAGATTTCCATAGAAAAAAATACGTCCTCATAAGAAAAAAAAAATCGCACTCGGGGGGTTAAAATGAAGCGTAAGGGGGCCCCTACAGAAAAAATACTTGTCACGCAATGCCCCTTTAAACGAAAGGTATCTTTGGTGAAAATTTCAGCCAAATCCGTGTCATGCGATTTTCACTCAAATTTCCGATGGTTTACTCATGAAAAATGAAAAATTTTGTGCATTGAAACATAAAAAAATTCATAACTCGCAAACGATTGAAAAAATCGAAAATATTCAGGGAATAAATGTTGTAGAGGGGTCTTTTGTGAAGAGGATGGAGTAGGTTTAAATTGTCCAGAATATACAGGGAAGGCTGTGCAATTTTTTTTCTTTTAATTTTAAAATGTTTCTAAAAAAGGCCCTAACGACCACAGGAAAGATCATTGGATCGATCAAATAGGCTCAATCCATGCCCCATCATAGCTGCCACATTGTCTGAAAAGAACATCTCCATCGGCAGTACAGAAGAGGGTAAAAAAAAATAAAATATATTTTTAAATCGTTTTAGGCAGTTGAAAATTGGGCAAAATCGGTATTTCAAAAAGTATACACTTTATGTAAAAATTTTGTACATGTTTTTAATTTGGCTTTAATATTTATTGAAAATTCTGACATTTATATTGAATTCAATTTTTTCCCTTCCACACCCCTGCTGAAATATGTCAAAAATGTCGAATTAAAAAATTTCGGAAGGGTAACGGATGTTTCAAAAATTTTGAAAAAATTACGGAGCAAGGCCAATTATACCCCGAACCTACCCTAAAAGTTTCAACTCTTAAATTCAAATAGAAAAAAATACGTCCTTGAAAAAAGATGAAAACAAATTCAGGGGTGGGCCAAATAGCACGCTCTGGAGAGGTGGGGGGTGATTGAAAATTTTTGAAAAAATTACGGATCATGGCTCATACCACCCTCTACCTACCCTAAAAGTTTCAACTCTTAAATTTCCATAGAAAAAAATACGTCCTCATATGAAAAAGAAAATCGCACTCGGGGGGTTAAAATAAAGCGTAAGGGGGCCCCCAGAGGTAAAATACTTATCACGCGGTGCCCCTTCTGCCGAAAGGTATCTTTGGTGAAAATTTCAGCCAAATCCGTGTCATGCGATTTTCACTCAAATTTCCGATGGTTTACTCATGAAAAATGAAAAATTTTGTGCATTGAAACATAAAAAAATTCATAACTCGCAAACGATTAGAAAAATCGAAAATATTCAAAGAATAAATGTTGTAGAGGAGTCTTTGGTGAAAAAGATGGAGTAGGTTTAAATTTTCCAGAATAAACAGGGAAGGCTGTGCGATTTTTTTTCTTTTAATTTTAAAATGTTTCTAAAAAAGGCCCTAACGACCACAGGAAAGATCATTATGACGATCAAATTGGCTCAATCCGTGCCCCGTCATGGTTGCCACATTTCCTGAAAAGGTTATCTCTGTCGGCAGTACAGAAGAGGGTAAAAAAAAATAAAATATATTTTTAAATCGTTTTAGGCGGTTAAAAATTGGGGAAAATTGGTATTTCAAAAAGTATGCACTTTATGAAAAAATTTTGTATATGTTTTTGATTAAGTTTCAATAGTTATTGAAAAATCTGACATTTAAATTCAATTCAACTTTTTCCCTTCCACACCCCTGCTGAAAAATTTCGAAAATGTCGAATTAAAAAATTAAGTAAGCGCAACGGGTGTTTCAAAATTTTTGAAAAAAATACAGAGCAAGGCCCGTTGAATCCCGAACCTACCCTGAAAGTTTCAACTCTTCAATTTAAACAGAAAAAAATACGTCCTTGAAAGAAGATGAAAACAAATTCAGGGGTGGGCCAAATAGCGCTTCCTGGAGAGATGGGGGGTGCTTGAAAAATTTTGAAAAAATTACGGATCATGGCTCATCCCACCCTCTACCCACCCTAAAAGTTTCAACTCTTAGATTTCCATAGAAAAAAATACGTCGTCATAAGAAAAAATAAATCGCACTCGGGGGGTTAAAATGAAGCGTAAGGGGGCCCCCAGAGAAAAAATACTTATCACGCGGTGACCCTTCTGCCAAAAGGTATCTTTGGTGAAAATTTCAGCCAAATCCGTGTCATGCGATTTTCACTCAAATTTCCGATGGTTTACTCATGAAAAATTAAAAATTTTGTGCATTGAAACATAAAAAAATTCATAACTCGCAAACGATTAGAAAAATCAAAAATATTCAAAGAATAAATGTTGTAGAGGAGTCTTTTCTGAAGAAGATAGAGTAGGTTTAAATTGTCCAGAATATACAGGGAAGGCTGTGCAATTTTTTTTCTTTTAATTTTAAAATGTTTCTAAAAAAGGCCCTAACGATCACAGGAAAGATCATTGGAACGATCAAATTGGCTTAATCCGTGCCCCGTCATGGCTGCCACATTTCCTGAAAAGGTCATCTCTGTCGGCAGTACAGAAGAGGGTAAAAAAAAATAAAATATATTTTTAAATCGTTTTAGGCGGTTGAAAATTGGGGAAAATCGGTATTTCAAAAATAATGCACTTTATGTAAAAATTTTGTACATGTTTTTGATTAAGTTTAAATAGTTATTGAAAAATCTGACATTTGAATTCAATTCAACTTTTTCCCTTCCACACCCCTACTGAAATATGTCGAAAATGTCGAATTAAAAAATTACGGGAAGGTAACAGGTATTTCAAAAATTTTGAAAAAATTACGGAGCAAGGCCCGTTGTACCCCGAACCTACCCTGAAAGTTTCAACTCTTCAATTTGAATAGAAAAAAATACGTCCTTGAAAGAAGTTGAAAACAAATTCAGGGGTGCGCCAAATAGCGCACTCTGGAGAGGTGGGGGGGTTTTGAAAATTTTTGAAAAAATTACGGAAAAAGGCCAATTGTACCCCGAACGTACCCTGAAAGTTTCAACTCTTCAATTTAAATAGAAAAAAATACGTCCTTGAAAGAAGATGAAAACAAATTCAGGGGTGGGCAAAATAACGCGCTCTGGAGATGTGGGGGGTGTTTGAAAAATTTTGAAAAAATTACGGATCATGGCTCATCGCACCCTCTACCCACCCTAAAAGTTGCAACTCTTAGATTTTTATAGAAAAAAATACGTCCTCATAAGAAAAAAAAAACGCACTCGGGGGATTCAGAAAAACGGCGCCAGTGGGTGCAAATAAGACGTAGGGGTGGTTTTATAAAAATGCAACAAATGTAAGCTTATTTAATTAAAAAGAAACCAAAATCCATCCTCAAACGAAGAAAAACGAAGCCAGGGGGTGCAAATTGACTGTAGGGGTGGTTTCACAAAAATGCACTAAATGTAAGCTTATTTAATTAAAAAGGAACCAAAATCCATCCTCAAACGAAGAAAAACGGAGCCAGGGGGTGCAAATTGACTGTAGGGGTGGTTTTACAAAAATGCACTAAATGTAAGCTTATTTAATTAAAAAGAAACCAAAATCCATCCTCAAACGAAGAAAAACGGAGCCAGGGGGTGCAAATTGGCCGTAGGGGTGGTTTTACAAAAATGCACTAAATGTTAGCTTATTTAATTGAAAAGAAACCAAAATCCATCCTCAAACGAAGAAAAACGGAGCCAGGGGGTGCAAATTGACTGTAGGGGTGGTTTTACAAAAATGCACTAAATGTAAGCTTATTTAATTAAAAAGAAACCAAAATCCATCCTCAAACGAAGAAAAACGGAGCCAGGGGGTGCAAATTGGCCGTAGGGGTGGTTTTACAAAAATGCACTAAATGTTAGCTTATTTAATTGAAAAGAAACCAAAATCCATCCTCAAAAGAAGAAAAACGGCGCCAGGGGGTGCAAATAAGGCGTAGGGGTGGTTTAAAAAAAACAACTTGAAGTTTAAGCTTTTCGACTTGAAGCGAAAAAATATTGCACCCCCTGCTCCATTTTTCTTCTATTAACATCTTTAAAAGAAGAAAAAACGAAGCCAGGGGGTGCAAATGGGGTGAAGGGGTGATTTAAGAAAATAACTTAAAATTTAAGCTTATTTAATTGAATAGAAAAAAAATTTATCCTTAAAAAAAGAAAAACGAACGCTGAGGGTTGTAAATAGGGTGTAGGGGTGGTTCCAAAAAATTTGAAAAAAATACCAATGATAGTTAATAATATCTTCTAACATCCCTGAAAGTTTCAGCTTTTCGAATTGAAAAGAAAAAAATACATCCTTAAAATAAGAAAAACAAACACAGAGGGGTGCAAATTGGGCGTAGGGGTAGTTCCAAAAAATTTGAAAAAATTAACAGTGAATGCGAATTATATTTTCTGCGATCCCTTAAAGTTTGAGCTTTTCGAATTGAAAAGAAAAAAATACATCCTTAAAAGAAGAAACACGAACCCTGAGGCCCAGCCAAATAATGCGCACTGGAAGGGTAGGGGGTGTTTTAAATTGTTTGAAAAAATTATCAATTAAGGCTCACTATATTTACTATCAACCCTAAAAGTTTCAACTCTTCAATTTAAATAGAAAAAAATACGTCCCCGAAAGAAGTAAAACGTACCCGCGAATCCGTCGTTATATTCGTTATTTGAAATGCGAACGAACGCGTGACCATTGCCCGAACAGGACTCTCGTGTCCGCTCGTCAATGTTACGGAAAAATCGATAACCCGGACCTTCCTCAATTTCACGGCGTGTCGGACCCCGCGTCCGAACGGCAATTTTCCCTTTCGTTTAACCTGTCATATCTCGAAAACTACAACTCGGATCGAAAAACTTTATAGGAAAAATTCGATTCAGAATGAATCGATGATTGATATGGCGTCGTCAAATTTTTCATTTTCGAAAAAAAAAAATCGCAAAATTTTTCGAAAAATTACTGTAGATCAATCAGAAAATTGACTGTAGATCGTAAACGGTGCGTCCCACAAAAAAATTTGTTCTTACCTTTTCGACGCACAATGAAATTCCGAATAGTATGCCATTTAAATTTTTGGCGAGGGATGAAAAATAACCGCTGTAGAATTTTTTTATTGAAAACGGGGGTGGTTTTCCTTGAATAACTCCTCGGGGGTTGAAAATATCAAAAATTTGTTCAAGACAAAAATGTAGAGACGGACTCGATCTACAAAATTCATTGAAAATAAAAATTAGGTCTGTTAAGGGGGGGCGCCCCCGCTCGCCGAAGCACGAAAAAAACTACCCCCTAAAAGAAAGGGTAATAGCTCGCGAACGGAGAAAATCACAGGGACGAAATCAAAAGACCTTTGTGTACCGGAGTATTGGGGATTTTTTGAGCCATATTTCAATCCTCCAACTCAAAAATCCTGGGAGGAAATAGACTTGGCGCAAACGTCTACAGCGAGAAGGGGAGGGGGTGTTGCAAAAATTTTGAAAAAAATACAGAGGGAGCCTCTTCATACCCCGAAACATCCCTGAAAATTTCAACTCTCTGAAGTGAATAGAAAAAAAGATATCACCAAAAGAAGAAAATCGCAAAATCGGGCCACGTCCACTGGAAGGGTAGGGGGTGTTGCAAAAATTTTGAAAAAAATACAGAAGAAGGCTCTTCATTACCCTAACCATCCCTGAAAGTTTCAATTTTTTGATGCAAATGGAAAAAAAGTAATCACTAAAAGAAAAAAATGGCCAAAAATTGGGACGTCCACCGAAGGGTAGGGGGTGGTTCAAAGTTTTTGAAAAAAATTCACGTAAGGGCTCGTCCTACCCCGAACCCCTCTTAAAAGTTTCAACTCTCCGCTATAAATAGAAAAAAATAGGTCCTCGAAAGAAAAAAAACGGAGAAGAGAAAATTTTCGGGGTGGTCCGAATAACGCGCTCTGGAGGGGCGCAGGGTGGTCGGAGGGTTTTGAAAAAATTAGGGGTGACGGCCCGTCTCATCCGCTACCTACCCAGCAAGTTTCGTCTCTTCGATTTCCATAGAAAAAAATACGTCCCCAAAAATACCCCGAAAAACATAAAAGGGGGTGTGGCCAAATAGGGGCAAAAAATCAAAAATCAGGCTCCATGAGTTTTTTTGGAAGGGATTTTAATTTGTAGAAAACCCGGTCGCCACCCTGACCCTCCGGCGCAGATTCCGATATTAACCGGCGCGTTTGGATGTGTTTTTTCGATTTTCAAAAATTCACAGAGAAGGCCCTGCTGGTTCTAGAGGATCGCGAGTGGTCGGAATCGACTCGATAGGCAATTTTCTATCTGAATCAAAAAAAAATTTTCGAGCGTACGATAAAATGTAATCTGTGGGGGTGTGGCCTACCCCTTGGGGGCGGGGCTTGACCTTGAAAATCTAATAGAAGATGCGCCGAATTTTTTGCGATTTTTTGGTGAAAATTTCAAATCGCCATCTATAACGGTTCAAAAGTTATTTGTAAGATTAACGCTCAGAACCTTACGCTTTTAGTATATTAAACTAGTTGTCCAAGCTTAAGATTTATATGTTATAATTTGTTTTTATATAAATTTTTAAACTTGTAAAAAAAAAAAAAATTAATTTTTTAAAATTTTTTTTTTAAAATTTTTTTTAATTTTCAATTTTTATTCATTTTTAATTATTGATTTTAAATTTTTGATTTTTAATTTTTAATTTTTAATTTTTAATTTTTAATTTTTAATTTTTAATTTTTAATTTTTAATTTTTAATTTTTAATTTTTAATTTTTAATTTTTAATTTTTAATTTTTAATTTTTAATTTTTGATTTTTGATTTTTAATTTTTAATTTTTGATTTTTGATTTTTAATTTTTAATTTTTAATTTTTAATTTTTAATTTTTAGTTTTTAATTTTTAATTCCTTATTCCTAATTTTTAATTTTTAATTTTCAATTTTTAATTTTTAATTTTTAATTTTTTTTTTCTGAAAAAAAAATTTCAATCTGACGAAAACTGTTATTTTATATGAGTAATTTTAAAATGCATTCGAAACGCAAAACCATCGAAAATGGATGACGCTGATATATATTTTTAATCTCACAGGAAGTCTAAAAAAGGAACAATTGAGGTCGAGTGAGAAAAGTGAGAAAAGATGCTCTATTAATCGCGATAGAATCAATGCATTTCTTAATTTGCCGATTTGAAAACACTCGGCCATTCACAGAAACTTATTTTTTTCATTCATTTTAACCTTTAAGAATTATTTAGTGAGCGTCTGAAAAACAAATCCACTTTACATTCCCGTTTTTAAGGTTTGAAAAATTAACGATGCTAAAATTGAATTTTTATAGGCAGAAACGACAAAGTAGCGGAATCTATTGCCTGAATGCTGTACTAAACAGCATTCAGACAATAGATTCGGTGGCTTGAAACTTGAAAATTCATAACTTGCAAACGATTGAAAAAATCGAAAATATTCAAAGAATAAATGTTGTAGAGGGGTCTTTTGTGAAGAGGATGAAGTAGGTTTAAATTGTCCAGCATATACAGGGAAGGCTGTGCGAATTTTTTTCTTTTAATTTTAAAATGTTTCTAAAAAAGGCCCTAACGACCACAGGAAAGATCATTGGGACGATCAAATTGGCTCAATTCGTACCCCGTCATGGCTGCCACATTTCCTGAAAAGGTCATCTCCGTCGGCAGTACAGAAGAGGGTAAAAAGAATAAAATATATTTTTAAATCGTTTTAGGCAGTTGAAAATTGGGGAAAATCGTTATTTCAAAAAGTATGCACTTTATGTAAAAATTTAGTATATGTTTTTGATTTAGTTTCAATAGTTATTGTAAAATCTGACATTTGAATTCGATTCAACTTTTTCCCTTCCACACCCCTGCTGAAATATTTCGAAAATGTCGAATTAAAAAATTACGAAAGGGTAACGGGTGTCTCAAAAATTTTGAAAAAATTACGGAGCAAGGCCAATTGTACCCCGAACTTACCCTGAAAGTTTCAACTCTTCAATTTAAATAGAAAAAAATACGTCCTTGAAAGAAGTTGAAAACAAATTCAGGGGTGAGCCAAATAGGGCGTTCTGGAGAGATCGGGGGTGCTTGAAAAATTTAAAAAAAATTACGAACTATAACTCGAACCACCCTCTACCCACCCTAAAAATTTTAACTCTTAGATTTCCATAGAAAAAAATACGTCCTCATAAGAAAAAAAAAATCGCACTCGGGGGGTTAAAATGAAGCGTAAGGGGGCCTCCAGAGAAAAAATACCTGTCACGCGGTGCCCCTTTAGACGAAAGGTATCTTTGGTAAAAATTTCAGCCAAATCCGTGTCATGCGAATTTCACTCAAATTTCCGATGGTTTACTCATGAAAAATGAAAAATTTTGTGCATTAAAACATAAAAAAATTCATAACTCGCAAACGATTAGAAAAATCGAAAATATTCAAAGAATAAATGTTGTAGAGGAGTCTTTTATGAAGAAGATGGAGTAGGTTTAAATTGTCCAGAATATACAGGGAAGGCTGTGCGATTTTTTTTCTTTTAATTTTAAAATGTTTCTAAAAAAGGTCCTAACGACCACAGGAAAGATCATTGGGACGATTAAATTGGCTCAATCCGTGCCCCGTCATGGCTGCCACATTTCCTGAAAAGGTCATCTCTGTCGGCAGTACAGAAGAGGGTAAAAAAAAAATATATATATTTTTAAATCGTTCTAGGCAGTTGAAAATTGAAGAAAATCGGTATTTTAAAAAGTATGCACTTTATGTAAAAATTTTGTATATGTTTTCGATTAAGTTTCAATAGTTATTAAAAAATTTGACATTTGAATTCAATTCAACTTTTTCCCTTCCACACCCCTGCTGAAATATTTCAAAAATGTCGAATTAAAAAAATACGGAAAGGTTACGGGTGTTTCAAAAATTTTGAAAAAATTACGGAGCAAGGCCAGTTGGACCCTGAAGCTACCATAAAAGTTTCAACTCTTCAATTTAAATAGAAAAAAATACGTCCTTGAAATAAGATGAAAACAAATTCAGGGGTGGGCCAAATAGCGCGCTCTGGAGAGGTGAGGGGTGCTTGAAAAATTCTGAAAAAATTACGGATTATGTCTCGAATCACCTTCCACCCTCCCTTAAAATTTCAACTCTTAAATTTCCATAGAAAAAAATACGTTCTCATAAGAAAAAAAAAATTACACTCGGGGGGTTAAAATGAAGCGTAAGGGGGCCCCCAGAGAAAAAATACTTGTCACGCGGTGCCCCTTTAGACGAAAGATATCTTTGGTGAAAATTTCAGCCAAATCCGTGTCATGCGATTTTCACTCAAATTTCCGATGGTTTACTCATGAAAAATGAAAAATTTTGTGCCTTGAAACATAAAAAAAATCATAACTCGCAAACAATTAGAAAAATCGAAAATATTCAAAGAATAAATGTTGTAGAGGAGTCTTTTATGAAGAAGATGGAGTAGGTTTAAATAATCCAGATAATACAGGGAAGGCTGTGCGATTTTTTTTCTTTTAATTTTAAAATGTTTCTAAAAAAGGCCCCAACGACCACAGGAAAGATCATTGGGACGATCAAATTGGCTCAATCCGTGCCCCGTCATGGCTGCCACATTTTCTGAAAAGGTCATTTCTGTCGGCAGTACGGAAGAGGGTAAAAAAAAATAAAATATATTTTTAAATCGTTTTAGGCAGTTGAAAATTGGGGAAAATCGGTATTTTAAAAAGTATGCACTTTATGTAAAAATTTTGTATATGTTTTTGATTAAGTTTCAATAGTTATTGGAAAATCTGACATTTGAATTCGATTCAACTTTTTCCCTTCCACACCCCTGCTGAAAAATTTCGAAAATGTCGAATTAAAAAATTACGGAAAGGTTACGGGTGTTTCAAAAATTTTGAAAAAATTACGGAGCAAGGCCAGTTGGACCCCGAAGCTACCATAAAAGTTTCAACTCTTCAATTCAAATAGAAAAAAATACGTCCTTGAAATAAGATGAAAACAAATTCAGGGGTGGGCCAAATAGCGCGCTCTGGAGAGGTGGGGGGTGCTTGAAAAATTCTGAAAAAATTACGGATTATGACTCGAATCACCTTCCACCCTCCCTTAAAATTTCAACTCTTAAATTTCCATAGAAAAAAATACGTTCTCATAAGAAAAAAAAAATTACACTCGGGGGGTTAAAATGAAGCGTAAGGGGGCCCCCAGAGAAAAAATACTTGTCACGCGGTGCCCCTTTAGACGAAAGGTATCTTTGGTGAAAATTTCAGCCAAATCCGTGTCATGCGATTTTCACTCAAATTTCCGATGGTTTAGTCATGAAAAATGAAAAATTTTGTGCATTGAAACATAAAAAAATTCATAACTCGCAAACAATTAGAAAAATCGAAAATATTCAAAGAATAAATGTTGTAGAGGAGTC
Source organism: Ocypus olens (assembly GCA_910593695.2). NCBI lineage: Eukaryota > Metazoa > Arthropoda > Insecta > Coleoptera > Staphylinidae > Ocypus > Ocypus olens. The sequence continues at coordinate 29,003,326 of OU343048.1, read as the reverse complement.
TTTTATGAAGAAGACGGAGTAGGTTTAAATTGTCCAGAATATACAGGGAAGGCTGTGCGATTTTTTTTCTTTTAATTTTAAAATGTTTCTAAAAAAGGTCCTAACGACCACAGGAAAGATCATTGGGACGATTAAATTGGCTCAATCCGTGCCCCGTCATGGCTGCCACATTTCCTGAAAAGGTCATCTCTGTCGGCAGTACAGAAGAGGGTAAAAAAAAATAAAATATATTTTTAAATCGTTTTAGGCAGTTGAAAATTGGGGAAAATCGGTATTTGAAAAAGTAAGCACTTTATGTAAAAAATTTGTATATGTTTTTAATTTAGTTTCAATAGTTATTGAAAAATTTGACATTTGAATTCAATTCAACTTTTTCCCTTCCACACCCCTGCTGAAATTTTTCGAAAATGTCGAATTAAAAAAATAAGAAAGCGTAACGGGTGTTTCAAAAATTTTGAAAAAATTACGGAGCAAGGCCCGTTGTACCCCGAACCTACCCTGAAAGTTTCAACTCTTCAATTTAAATAGAAAAAAATACGTCCTTGAAAGAAGATTAAAACAAATTCAGGGGTGGGCCAAATAGCACGCTCTGGACAGGTGGGGGGTGTTTGAAAAATTTTGAAAAAATTACGGATCATGGCTCATCACACCCTCTACCCACCCTAGAAGTTTCAACTCTTAGATTTCCATAGAAAAAAAAAAGTCTTCATAAGTAAAAAAAAATCGCACTCGGGGGGTTAAAATAAAGCGTAAGAGGGCCCCCAGAGGTAAAATACTTATCACGCGGTGCCTCTTCTACGGATAGGTATCTTTGGTGAAAATTTAAGCCAAATCCATGTCATGCGATTTTCACTCAAATTTCCGATGGTTTACTCATGAAAAATGAAAAATGTTGTGCATTGAAACATAAAAAAATTGATAACTCGCAAACGATTAGAAAAATCAAAAATATTCAAAGAATAAATGTTGTAGAGGAGTCTTTTGTGAAGAAGATGGAGTAGGTTTAAATTGTCCAGAATATACAGGGAAGTGTGTGCGATTTTTTTTCTTTTAATTTTAAAATGTTTCTAAAAAAGGCCCTAACGACCACAGGAAAAAACATTGGGACGATCAAATTGGCTCAATCTGTGCCCCGTCATGGCTGCCACATTTCCTGAAAAGGTCATCTCTGTCGGCAGTACAGAAGAGGGTAAAAAAAAAAAAATGTATTTTTAAATCGTTTTAGGCAGTTGAAAATTGGGGAAAATCGGTATTTCAAAAAGTATGCACTTTATGTAAAAATTTTGTATATGTTTTTGATTTAGTTTCAATAGTTATTAAAAAATCTGACATTTGAATTGAATTCAATTTTTTCCCTGCCACACCCCTGCTGAAATATTTCGAAAATATCGAATTAAAAATTTACGGAAGGGTAACGGGAGTTTCAAAAATTTTGAAAAAATTACGGAGCAAGGCCAATTGTACCCCGAACCTACCCTGAAAGTTTCAACTCTTCAATTTAAATAGAAAAAAATACGTCCTTGAAAGAAGTTGAAAACAAATTCAGGGGTGAGCCAAATAGGGCGCTCTGGAGAGATGGGGGGTGCTTGAAAAATTAAAAAAAAAATTACGAACCATAACTCGAACCACCCTCTACCCACCCTAAAAATTTTAACTCTTAGATTTCTATAGAAAAAAATACGTCCTCATAAGAAAAAAAAAATCGCACTCGGGGGGTTAAAATGAAGCGTAAGGGGGCCTCCAGAGAAAAAATACTTGTCACGCGGTGCCCCTTTAGACGAAAGGTATCTTTGGAGAAAATTTCAGCCAAATCCGTGTCATGCGATTTTCACTCAAATTTCCGATGGGTTTACTCATGAAAAATGAAAAATTTTGTGCATTAAAACATAAAAAAATTCATAACTCGCAAACGATTGGAAAAATCGAAAATATTCAAAGAATAAATGTTGTAGAGGAGTCTTTTATGAAGAAGATGAAGTAGGTTTAAATTGTCCAAAATATACAGGGAAGGCTGTGCGAATTTTTTTCTTCTAATTTCTAAATGTTTCTAAAAAAGGCCCTAACGACCACAGGAAAGATCGCTGGAACGATCAAATTGACTCAATTCGTGCCCCGTCATAGCTGCCACATTGCCTTAAAGGGACATCTCCATCGGCAGTACAGAAGAGGGTAAAAAAAATAAAATATATTTTTAAATCATTTTGGACAGTTGAAAATTGGGGAAAATCGGTATTTCAAAAAGTATGCACTTTATGTAAAAATTTTGTATATGTTTTTGATTAGGTTTTAATAGTTATTGAAAAATCTGACATTTGAATTCAATTCAACTTTTTCCCTTCCACACCCCTGCTGAAATATGTCGAAAATGTCGAATTAAAAAATTACGGAAGGGTAACGGTTGTTTCAAAAATTTTGAAAAAATTACGGAGCAAGGCCCGTTGTACCCCGAACTTACCCTGAAAGTTTCAACTCTTCAATTTAAATAGAAAAAAATACGTCCTTGAAAGAAGATGAAAACAAATTCAGGGGTGAGCCAAATAGCGCACTCTGGAGAGGTGGGGGGGTTTTGAAAATTTTTGAAAAAATTACGGAGCAAGGCCAGTTGTACCCCGAACCTACCCTGAAAGTTTCAACTCTTCAATTTAAATAGAAAAAAATACGTCCTTGAAAGAAGATAAAAACAAATTCAGGGGTGGGCCAAATAACGCGGTCTGGAGAAGTGGTGGGTGTTTGAAAAATTTTGAAAAAATTACGGATCATGGCTCATCGCACCCTCTACCCACCCTAAAAGTTTCAACTCTTAGATTTTTATAGAAAAAAATACGTCCTCATAAGAAAAAAAAAACGCACTCGGGGAGTTCAGAAAAACGGAGCCAGTGGGTGCAAATAAGATGTAGGGGTGGTTTTTTAAAAATACTCTAAATGTAAGCTTATTTAATTAAAAAGAAACCAAAATCCATCCTCAAACGAAGAAAAATGGAGCCAGGGGGTGAAAATTGACTGTAGGGGTGGTTTTACAAAAATGCAGTAAATTTAAGCTTATTTGATTCAAAAGAAACCAAAATCCATCCTCAAACGAAGAAAAACGGAGCCAGGGGGTGCTAATTGGCTGTAGGGGTGGTTTTACAAAAATGCACTAAAAGTAAGCTTATTTAATTAAAAAGAAACCAAAATCCATCCTCAAACGAAAAAAAAAGGAGCCAGGGGGTGCAAATTGACTGTAGGGGTGGTTTTACAAAAATGCAGTAAATTTAAGCTTATTTGATTCAAAAGAAACCAAAACCCATCCTCAAACGAAGAAAAACGGAGCCAGGGGGTGCAAATTGGCCGTAGGGGTGGTTTTACAAAAATGCACTAAATGTAAGCTTATTTAATTAAAAAGAAACCAAAATCCATCCTCAAACGAAGAAAAACGGAGCCAGGGGGTGCAAATAAGGCGTAGGGGTGGTTTAAAAAAAACAACTTGAAGTTTAAGCTTTTCGACTTGAAGGGAAAAAATATTGCACCCCCACCTCCATTTTTCTTCTATTAACATCTTTAAAAGAAGAAAAACGAAGCCAGGGGGTGCAAATGGGGTGAAGGGGTGATTAAAAAAAATAACTTAAAGTTTAAGCTTATTTAATTGAAAAGAAAAAAATTACATCCTTAAAAAAAGAAAAACGAACGCTGAGGGTTGCAAATGGGGCGTAGGGGGTGGTTCCAAAAAATTTGAAAAAATACCAATGAAAGTTAATTATATCTTCTGACATCCCTGAAAGTTTCAGCTTTTCTAATTGAAAAGAAAAAAATACATCCTTAAAAGAAGAAAAACAAACACAGAGGGGTGCAAATTGGGCGTAGGGGTGGTTCCAAAAAATTTGAAAAAATTACCAATGAATCCGAATTATATTTTCTGCGATCCCTTAAAGTTTCAGCTTTTCGAATTGAAAAGAAAAAAATACATCCTTAAAAGAAGAAACACGAACCCTGAGGCCCGGCCAAATAATGCGCACTGGAAGGGTAGGGGGTGTTTTAAATTGTTTGAAAAAAGTATCAATTAAAGCTCACTATATTTACTATCAACCCTGAAAGTTTCAACTCTTCAATTTAAATAGAAAAAATTACGTCCTCTAAAGAAGTAAAACGAACCCGTGAATCCGTCGTTATATTCGCTATTAATAATGGGAACGCGTGACCATTGCCCGAACATGACCCATCCTGTCCGCTCGTTAATGTTAAGGAATAATCGATATCCCGGACCTTCCTCAATTTCACAGCGTGTCGGACCCGCGTCCATACGGCAATTTTCCCTTTCGTTTAACCCGTCATATCTCGAAAACTACAAATCGGATCGAAAAACTTTATAGGAAACATTCGATTCAGATTGAATCGACGATTGATATGCCGTCATCAGATTTTTCATTTTCGAAAAAAAAAAATCGCAAAATTCTTCGAAAAATTACTGTAAATCAATAAAAAAATCGGCCGTAGATCGTAAACGGTGCGCCCCACGAAAAATTTTGTTCTTTCCTTTTCGACGCAAAATGAAATTCCGAATAACATTCCGTTTAAATTATTTTTTTTAGATAAAAAATGCGCGTTGTAGAATTTTTTTATTGAAATCGGGGGTGGTTTTACTTGAATAACTCCTCGGGGGTTGGAAATATCAAAAATTCGTAAGAGACAAAGAATGTAGAGACGGACTCGATCTACAAAAATCATTGAAAATTATAATTATGGCTGTTAAGGGGACGCGCCCCCATTTGCCGAAGCACGAAAAAAGCCGCCCCCGCAGAGAAAGGGTTGTAGCTCGGGAACGGTGAATTTCCGAGGGACGAAAATAGGTGGCCTTTGTGTACCGAAGTATTTGGGATTTTTTGAGCCATATTTGAATCCTCCAACTCAAAAATCCTGGGAGGAGATAGTTTTGGCGCAAACCTCTGCATCGCGAAAAATCGATTTTCAAAAATTCACCCCGGCGTCCAGGGGTGAGTTGGAAAATTGCGGTTTTCACGGATCCCTAGAGGAGCCTCTGGTCTATCTGAAACTTGTAAAATTTTGTCGATATATTTTTAATTGAGGGGGTGGCAACCCTAAATGTAGAGGGTTGATGTGCGGGGGTTGAAATTTTAATAGTCTTATTTTTTGAATTATTTAGATTTTTCGTGAAAATTTCAGCTCGCTACCTATTATAGTTTTCTCAAAACAGCGATTTGGGGCTTACTCTTTTAGTATATATAATAAATTAAATTAAATTAAATATTAATCATAAAATTTATACTAGTATATCTATCACAGTTTAATACTGTACGCATCCCTGTATTCTGTAATACTTGCAACCTTTTTAAATCACTGCTATTACCTAGATATAAGATTGTACCGGCAAAATGATAATGTGGTAATATTATAGTGTTATAAATAGTTTGTTTTGTATGCTGTGACATATAATAGCTGCATCGCTTCAAAACACCTAATTTTTTAGCTATTTTTTTACACGTATAATCTATATGTTCCGTAAATTTTAATTTATTATCTAAAACTACTCCTAAGTATTTTATTGAATTTACATAGTTTATTATCGTACATTCAAATTTAATGACATAATCTTCTACATTTGATAGTTTACCATTTCCAATTAATATTGCCTTTGTTTTTTCCGTGTTTATTTTTAGTGAATTTCCTTGTAACCATTTTTTTAAGTTGTTTAAATCTGCATTAATTGCATCTGTGCTTTCTTGCAAATTGTTTGCTATTTTGTATATTAAGGTGTCATCAGCAAAAAGATGATATTTGCAATGCTGTAAACTTGCACCGATGTCATTCACGTACAATACAAAAAGGAGAGGACCGAGAATGCTTCCTTGCGGCACACCTGTGTCAATTGATAAGGCACTGGATGTTCTATCTTCAATTTTAACATTTTGCATTCTATTTGTTAAGTAGCTACAGAACCAACTAATCACTGTTCCGTTTAATCCGTATACCTTCAATTTTTTTATTAATATGTCCCTATTCACTGTTTCAAACGCTCTTTTGAAGTCCAGAAAAACAACACTTATAACTTTACCATCATCTATATTTTCTTTCCACTCATTTACTAGATATTGTAATGCAGTTTCACAATTATGTCCCTGCCTAAAACCGGATTGGTATTCTGTGATTATATTTTCTTGCACAACATGATGTGGTAACTGTTCATATACAACTCTTTCCAGTATTTTTGTAATTGTCGGTACTATATTTATTGGTCTGTGATCTTCTATTTTATTACTATTTGTAACTTTTTTGACTGGTACTATTGTGGTGCACTTTAGTTTTTTTGGTACTTTTCCTGTTTCTAAAGATATATTTATTATATTAGTAAGGTACGAAATTGAAAATGGTAAACTAATTTTTATCATCTCTGCATTTATATCATCAGGACTTGATTTATTCGGCAAATTTACTATCACATTTTCAAGTTCCCCTTCACTAACGTTTTTAAAATCAGTTAAATTATTTTTTATTGTTACAGGTTTTATTTCAATACTATCTCTTGGGATTGTACTAATTATATCTATAATACTATTGATAAAATACTCATTAAATTTATTACTAATCACATCTTTATCAGTATATGTTACACCCTCGTATTTAACATTAGCATAAATAGCCTCTTTCTTACTTGATATTATAGTTTTTAATGTTTTCCACATTAATTTCGGATCATTTTTATTATTATCTACAGTCTTTTCAAAATATTTTTTTTTTCAGATCGTACTGTATTTACAACAATATTACGTGCTGTTTTATAATTTTCCCAGTCTTCTTGTCTTGTAGTATTGCAAAACTTTTTGTACATTAGATCTCTGTTTTTTATTTTTATTTGGATATTTTGTCCAAACCATGGACTATCATTATTTCTAATAAGTACTTCCTTGTTTATAATAACTATAAATTGACAACTAAAGTAATATTAATTAACATCAGAATGAAGATAATTCTATTACCTTTAAAATGAGTCCTAATGGAGCTCCATACGACTAATAGAAAGGGAGTTATAACGACCTAAAGACATGCAAATTTGCGAGCCTTCAAAATTTTTACTGTCTGTATTTTCAAAAATACTGATGAAAAGAATAAATGCAAAAATACGGGTCAGCTTATTTTGTATAGGAAATGTGTAAAAAAAAAAATTGAGGCAAATAGAAAAATAGACCCAATATTTCCATTCGATTTGTAAAAGAATACCTCATATTGGCTTTGTTTTGTAAACATACCAACATTCAGTACACATGTTTCGTTCGTTTTTTTTTAAATTTACATAAATTCTCATATCAACTTATTGTACTGTCACTCATAAAATGGAATCGTTGTTGTGTGCCTGGATGTGACGATAAGATGTGCAGAATGGAGTTTTGCTTCAAGATAAGGAAAGATTTAAGTTATGGTTCACTAATATTTCAAATCCAAAGTTAAAATTAAAACGTCACAACGCCATTTATACAACACATCACCTACAATATTTTAATGTTGTGTATACTGGAAACTTCTACATTTTATATATTAAATAAAATTAGTTGTGGTTTGAACATAGTTCATTTTTCAATACAGTTTAAATAAAATACCATTACTTTATAAAACTTAAAATTTTTGATTTTGATTGACTATAGTCAATATAAGACTATAGTTTGGGCAATTTTAATTTGCCTTTATCGAAGAAATGGTAAATTAAAATTACGAAGCTGCTGAAACTAGTCATGAAAGTGAAAATCAAATTTCGAACTTTTACGAAATAATATAATTAAGTGTGTTAAAATTAGCGCCATGGTTTTACTCTGGCGCTATTTAAGAAGTGTACGTGATTTGTTTAGAGTTGAATTTCCAGAGAACAGCAAAAAAAATGTTCAATGAAAATAACTAATTTACTTTCTAAATTTTAAATGGGTCACAATTAGCCCCCTTAATCATTTTGTAGTATCGGTCTACTTACATAATTTTTAATACTCATTGAATAACATATTTGCTGGGAATTGAATTCTCTAGAAATTCTACACTAAACAAATCACGTACACTTCTTAAATAGTACCTGAGTAAAACCATTTAATTATAAATACTTATTCTTGTGTAGAATACACGGGCAGTTGTAAATCGTAATGTGACAGCAACCGTCACTTGAACTAGAACAAAATGAAATACCCGCCATTATGATATAATGCAAACCTTTGTTTTTAATTCAAAATAATTGTAAAGTTTTTTTGCAACTATCTCGGTAAATACTCTGCAGAAAGCATTGAGTAAGGTATCAAATCATTCAGCTTAAAAAGCTTTAAAAATAATATACGAAGACCGATACTGTCAAATAATTAGGGGAGCCAATATTAACATTTAAAATTTTACCTATGGCCCGCTTTGCAATTCAACACCCTGTATGTATACTGTATGTATGTATACATGTATGCAGTGGCGGCGGTAAGGATTTGGGGGCCCCACCGCAAAAAAAATCTTGGGGCCCCCCGTCGTCAAAAAATAAAAAAAATTGTCCATCCAAGTCTAATTTCCCCGTTCGTTTATGTTCTATTATACTAAGTAAAGCCAAAGCACTCAGTCTAAGTTTACTCATTGTACCGCGCAAGTAACTTTTAATAAGTTTGAGTTTTGAGAAGGATCTCTCTGCACTAGCGGATGTAACCGGTAATGTAAGAAATAATTGAAATAATGAAAACACGTCTGGTGGACTGCTGAAGATGCACCTGTTATCGAAGAAATGATTTTTTAGTGCCTGCCTCTACCGAAACCATTTATTTCGGCCATAAATATCGGGCCGAAAGTACGATTTAGCGTATCTAGGGCCGAAAGTACGATTTAGCGTATCTAGGGCCGAAAACATAATATGCATAATCTAGACAGCCTTCCGCAGAATATGAGTAGGCTATGCAAAAATCTGACAGTGACAGTTCAATGGTGCACGATATAAAATTTCTTGAAACACTGTTTTTACTTAAGGCAGGCGAAAAAATATCGAGTGTAACTCATGCCGAAATGCTTTAGCAACCTTTCACTTTTAGCCACCCTTGCTCGGGTTGCTAAAGCCTATTTTCGGCCCTTGATACACTATACTATTTCGGCCCTAGATACGCTAAATCGTAGTTTCGGCCCGATTTTATGGCCGAAATATATGGTTTCGGTAGAGGCAGGTGAGAAAAGCCTTTAGCAGTCGCGCCGCTATGATACAAATAAAATAGAAAACAAATATTATTACTGTAACAGTAACGTCGCGCTTCGTTGTTTACAATCATCACAAAAATAAATTCATTAATACGTGATCGATTTTTAATATATAATTGCATGGCCCGGGGCCCCTAGATGCTCGGGCCCCCCCGCGCCGCTGGGTCTGCGGGGGCCTTATCGCCGCCACTGCATATATGTCTGAAAGTATACTAGTATATTAAAAAAAAAACAAAAGAAACAACCTTTATTGGCATAATCATAATATCTCCATTCTAATAATCTATACACATATAATACAATCGCTTCTCTCCGCCTCTCCTTTCCCCTCACCTTCTGTCCTCCTTCTCCCATCCTACTTTCTCCAGCGTCTTTACCCCAGCCCCATCCTCTCTCATCCAATCTGTAACCCTTCTGTTCCCTTTCACTTCCACCAGGGGTGTGGAGTCAGAGTCGGGCGAAATGGAGTCGGTGAATATTTGGGGTCAGAGTCGGAGCCGGAGTCTGGAGGCTGCAAATTTGAGGGGTCGGAGTCGGAACAAAAAAATTCAGGAATCGGAGCCGGACTGGGAATCGGAGTCGAAACAAAAAAAAAGTAAGGAGTCGGAGCCGGAGTCGTAGTCGCTACATTTTTGTCACAACTCCACACCCCAGATTACAAGTTAGAAGATTCTATTACGCATTCAATTGTCGAAATGCTCACACAACTTGCATTAGCGAAAATAAAAATATTTAGAAATTCGACGATGCAAATACTCGACAGAGAACGGTGCTTCCCCTTGTTTTTTTTTTATATGATACGCAAAACGAAGGTTGATTGTTATTCTAATAGGACGCTGTTAACGTCGGAGTCGGAGCTGGGGCCAGTTTCGGAGCCGGAGCCGGAGCCCGAGTCGGAGTCAGTGTCGTAGCCGGAGTTGGAGTCGGAGTCGGAATAAAAAAATTGAGGAATCGGAGTCGGAGTTGAAACAAAAAAAAATTGAGTCGGAGCCGGAGTCGCTACATTTTTGTCACGACTGCACACCCCTGGCTCCCACCCATTCCTTGTTCACACCCTCACACTCTTCTGCCAGATGCCTCCATGTATCCTTCCCTCAGATGCCTCCATGTATCCTTCCCCCACTCACATAATCCACATCTCATATTATATTTATTATATTATTATACAAGTTTAATGAGAGGGTATATTGTGGCACAAGTGCCACAATGCCTCTTATTAAACAAGTATAATATACTATTTTTTTACTTTGGTTTTAGTTAAGGATTTATTTATAAAATAAAATATATACTTAAACCTAGTGAGTTTAACTACGGCAATTTCAATAGTTAATTTTAAAACACATTAAATCAAGAATATTACTTACACACCTCCAGAAATAAGGGAAGTTGCTAAGGGTGCGACAAACAAACTATTTCCAAGTAAGTTGTAACCAATTTAAGCTTATAGAATAATGCAATGTACTTGCCTAAATGTTGATCAAAATTTAAGGTTAAATTTACATTTGTTTCTCGTTCCCCGTGTCAGGGCATCGATCGACGCTAAATAAAAATCCACACCGAATTAACACTGAAACGACTGATGATAATACAGAGTCCACCAAAAAAATGTATACACTCTTTGTCAGACTATCGGGATATTAATATTGTCAATTGATTTGAATTACGAGTATGTTGTAGTTTGATCTTCCATTTAACGGTATTTTCATCATCGCGAGAGAGAAAACAAAATGGCTGGATCACACTTTCCGTTTGAGTAGCTAAAATGCATTTTGAAGTGGTTTATCCAGTTTGGTAATGCCGTTGAAGGTGCAGTGTCAGTGAAGGCGGGGAGACAGAACCCCCAACCCACCTCACCTCAACCCGTGCATTATTGACAAGTTTGAGGCGCATGTAATATTTGTGATACTCATAAAGAAACATCGAATACAGCTAAAAGTCCTGCTTCGTCGGCTCTCTAGTTGGAAAGGTTTGTTACTTCTCCACAGAGAGAATTAGAGATTAGCGTACGGATGTACGCCAAAATCTAAAAGTTGCAAAGTGAAAAGTTTACAGCGACATGTGCAACGATCTCCATTGAAAAATTGACCGCTCTTCATTCCTTTAGGTGTCTGGCCGGTCAACATTTTGAACATCTTCAGTAACTATGTGCTTAACTGAAGACAGTACTACAGTATTTAAATGTAAAACAAATACATAATAAATAGTTTTCATTCTATACAAGTGTGTATACATTTTTTTTTTGGCTAACTTATTATTTTTAGCCTTTATTGTTTCGTTACTGCCCTGTTTTTTTTTTACTTTTGTGATATACCGTTTTTTCTTTACATGACAAAAGAAACGAATAAATCTTGTGAAAAGAAAGAAATGCACTTCAGCACCATGGGGATCACCGGTGACTACCAGCAAGATAAATGCGGGCACATGATTACACACTAACTTGTCGATTGTCAGTAATATTTAACGCATAAAAAGAAATTGATGGTCAAGCCATGCAAAATTAGCATCTCGTGTAGCATGTTAAACCTGTATTCAAATTGAAGAACCCTTATTATCATTCAAATTATAAAAGAGTTTACAAGTAAGATTTATGACACATTTGTTTTACAATTGGCAATTTTGTGACATTTCAGATCAGAATTGAACGTGCGGATAGGACACGGCACCGTCATAGTGTGGCTGCAAAATTCGGCCGGTCACCAGAAATGGGGGCCGACCGAAGAACGGGTCGAAGCGCTGCTGGAGGCGTTCCGGCCCGGACGGGAACGCGAACGCGACAGGCAAGAGCTGCTGAGTCCGACCAGACAGGGTTCCACCACCGACACGAAAGAAGTGCTCATCCATTGAGTTTAATTAAATTGTCCGTTCATTTTAATCCACTAACTGCATCACCATTTTTTTATATAGAAAAGTGTACCTGACAAGAAAATATTTTATCCGATGTTGTGGGACAAATGTGCAACTAAAACAAAAACAAAAAAAAGTAAAAATTATCTACACCTACAACTTTATTTATATCCTTTGTAAATACGCCATATCTGACAAATGTAAATTTTGTAAAAAAATGTTTTTATTTTAATTTTTAAAATTTCTGAAAATATTTTATTTATATACATAGTATCTATATGTTTATTTTATATATTATACATTAAGTTTGTATATGTAATATATTTGTAAAGCTATTCATTATTATAATATAAATTCAATTATACATTTATGTGAAGGTTTTCATTAAGTTGATGATCATTTATAAACGAAGTTTAGAGAATCGAATTTGAAGAAATGCGAGAGGGAGGAATTCTATTAGTTGAGAAAGATTACGTACGTTGATTAAATCAAAATTATTTTTAGAGTGATATGAAGAGAGTATTAATAGATAAAATAATTGTCATATTTATATCTGTTTTAAATAAATTTTAACGTAATTTTTTAAATTGCTTTAATTTTATTTGGCGCTGTGTGTTTTTTTCATATCCATAAGTAGATTAGATTAGATGGGATCAATTTTCTGCAAAAAGCCTAACAGCACTGCTACTTGGTTCGGTCTTTTGTACTAATACCCTACTAGTAGTACTTCCCCTGGAATTTAACTTCCTTGGTGAGGTCAATTAATTTCCTGGGAGGCAAGGCCTTAATCCATTCTCGCGTTATCGCCATTCCTCCAGTTAGTGCCAGTTTGGTGGTAGCTAATGCTACACACTCGCATAGAATGTGTTCTGCCAATCGACAAAGTAAATAAGTAGTGTTGTCCACTTTACCCATCTTGTGAAAATGATACTTCACTGGGCAATGTCCTGTAAGGAGGAGAGGTGTTTAGTCGTATCCACTGTCACTCTTAAAATGGAATTGTTGTGTGCCTGGATGTGACGATAGGATTTTGTGCAAAATGGAGTTTTGCTTCAAGATAAGGAAAGATTTAAGTTATGAGTCACTAATATTTCAAATCCAAAGTTAAAATTAAAACGTCACAAAGACATTTATAGAACACATCAAGTATAACATTTTAATGTTGTTTATACTGAAAGCTTCTACTTTGTTATACATTTGATATAATAAATAAAATTAGTTGTGGTTTGAACATAGTTCATTTTTCAATAAAGTTTAAACAAAATATCATTACACTTAAAATTTTTATTTTCGTGACTATAGTTTGGGCAATTTTAACTTGCCTTTATTGAAGAAATAGTAAATTAAAATTACGAAGCTGCCGAAACTATAGTCATGAAAATGAAAATAAAATTTCGAACATTTACAAAATAATAGCATGTTATAAAAATATTTTAAAATTAGCACCATTTTATCCCATCCAATAAAATCCACTATCAAATAGTAGGTGGTATTTGGTACTAGCACTTTTCCCCAATTCTATTGCTTGAGTTGGCAATCTTAATGAATCGTTTATCTATGATCTTATCTTAGTTTTAGTGAGGTGTAAGAGCTGATGAGCTCTCCTTAGCGAGATGTCAATAAACATTTTGGATTGTCTTTAACCTGGTACATTTTTACAGTAAAATGTCTTGCAATTTTTTCCCATTCTTGGACCATGCCCTTTGTATGTGCTTTCGATAACCCACACGACTTCGGTCCAAAGACGGTTGTCGAAGCGAAGGGTACCCACATTAAAGTTTGCTTGTTGCCCTTGGCCACTTGGTTCAGAGCTTGTTTGCAAGTCCAAGGAGTCTTTTCGGTTCTTAAGGTAGCTCTTTTCCAAGTACATATCTCTCTAAGGTTATCGTTTTAACCTGTAAAACAGAAAGGGCTTGTTCAAGGGGAACTGATTCCCTGTTTTTAGGCCCATATGCCTATGCTTCTGTTTTAGATGCATCAGTATACCGGAATATAAAGATTAGTTTAGTTTTTGACTCGATTCAGACTATTCTGGCGACTCAATAACCACTTAAAAGCACGTTTCGAAGTCAAATTTGAACTTTGGTGTATTACAGAATTTCTGAGTTCCCGATTATGTAGCCTTTGCTAGTCCAGTCCAGTCTCAGTGTGCTCGTTAGACCTTTTCTGGCTTGTCCTTGCAAAGGAAGTAGGATTAGTAAGGCTTCTATTGCTGCAGAAGGTGTGCTTCGTGCAGCTCCTCTACTGTCAAGACGGGCCAATCTTTAAAGAGTTTGAAACTTCTTTAATGCCGTTACTTGTTTAGTTTTGGTCCATCATATTAGTGAGCCGTTTGTGGTAATGGGTCTTACCACCATAGTATACAACTAGTGTATTATTTTAGGTCTCAGCCCACGTGACCTACCAAAGAGTCTGCGGCATATTCAAAGTGCCGAAGTTGCTATTAGGATAATTTTTTTCCAGATGCTCGTTCCAGTTGTGTCCTATGCAGTACTAGGCCCAGATATTTCACATGGTCGGATAGCGTATTTCTTGTCCTTTACTTTGGGAGCTTGATGTTCAGATGTGATTAGTAAAAGGTTTGTCTGGGTTGATATTGTAGCCTTCCCTCAACAGAGAAAGTAAAATATATATTGGAAACTTTTCATTACTTGCACCCTGAAGGTTAAAAGAGTGGTTAACACATTCAAATAATTCCAAAATGACTTAAAAACCTCCTGTAAAAAGCGGGATTTTGCAATAATTTCAAAGAGAGAGTGCCATTCTTTACAACAATAATACTACATACTAGAGATGGGCGCAATGGTTCATTTTTTCGAGCTGCCTCACTGAAAATAGTCAGTGAAAAGGAATCGACTCCGGGAGTCAGCTCATGATTCACATGTGAAGTGAAAAGTTTTCCCTCTGAAAAAGTATTGGAGAAATGTTAGCATAAAGTAAATACAGTTTTAACCTTTGACTATATACTTTTGGACTGCTAGCGCCACTTCATGTGTGCCTCCAGCAACGGTGGCGCGGCGGGACCCTAAATGGTTGCGATATATTACTAAATTGGTATTTTATAGCTATTTTGTGTCTATGACATATGACTCTATGAGCTCGCATTGCATATTGTGATACCCTGCAATTTATTCACACCTTTGATTTTATAAACATTTATATTGTTAAATATTCACACTATGTCAAAATATTGCTATGCGAAAGGCTGTAATACGTCCAGGTATATATGCCAACGCGGTCATAATACTCGTCAGCTGATGTACACGCATTCTCCACGTTGCTGATAAATACATCGAGAAATATTTTGTTTTGCTTTCCGGTTTTTAAATTACGCTCCATTTTCGGCTCCGGGGCGGGACTTATATCGGGCTCCAGCTCGTGGACAACTTTTGGAGCAGTGATCATATGGGGAATGGAGGGGGAATAGCAGTCCAATAGTATATAGTCAAAGGTTTTAACCAGTTCGGTGACTTTTGGGATACTCCACAGAGCATTAAGGATAAAGAGGGACAGTTCAATGTTAACTTTTGGAAACGCCATCAGCGCCGTCTGCGAGTCATCTGGCCAAACACATCGAGCCAGCGGGAAATTTAAAATTGCGACTTTACAATTCATTTTTGCAAGTGTTTCGAACTTTTTGGTTCTCATCAATGCGACGCATCCAAATAAAAGCGGAAATCGCAGACACTTGCTTTATAAAGAGCATTTGATTAAATCTAAAATCAAACGCAAAAAGTAAAGCTCTAAATGATGTTGAAGGGGATTCGCTTGAAATTTTTTCCAAACGAATTCCTTTTAGGGCAGATGTTAAATCATGAAGTGAGCTACATTCTTGAAGGGGCCGTTTTAAAAAAGATTTTGCAGGAACTGTACTGGAAGAAGTACTACAAGAAGGTATAATAAAAATTGTCGGAATTGCATTCCAATTTAAATATTTTCTACAGGAATTAATAAATACTTAAAAAGTGGTCCTCACAAATGTGCATAACTTTTGAAAGTGGAATTTTTTTTAGAGTAATACATTCAATGGAATTAACCCATTCATCTCTGCGATTAGGACACTTCAGAAATGTAAAGAATATTTGAATCGCGGGTATAAACGTTACTGCAATAAGGTGCCTTAAGAGTACTTAATTTACCCATTGCACACTCTTTTAGGTTTAAGAATATTAGCTTAAATTTAAATTATAAATACCTGGCCGAATAACAATTCAACTCGTGACGTTAATGAGGTTATGTATAAAAAGGCCGGAAATTTGATGGGAAATAGATGTTGTCATATCTCATTTGTGAAATTAGTCAAAAGTCTATTTTGATTGAAAATTTATCAAATAGACTTAAACAAACAATTAACACTAATGGACTTTGAATATTACCAGATATTTGGATGTTCTTAAATACCTAAAATAAATTTAACCAACAAAAATATGACCATATTGCTTGGTTACAAAGATTTGTACATAGATTTGGCAGCGTTGCATTGCGTTAGTTGGGCCAGATGACTGTGAGATGGCGTGGATGTCGCGTTTCCTATTCTCCCTATTCAATTAACCCCCCCTGGGATACTCTTATTAGCTTTGACTATATACTATTGGACTGCTAGCGCCGCTTCATGAGTGTCTCCAAGCAACGGTGGCGCGGCGGGACCCTAAATGGTTGCGGTATGTTACTAAATTGGTGGTTATTTTGTGTCTATGACATATGACTCTATGAGCTCGCATTGCATATTGTGTTACCCTGCAATTTATTCACACCTTTGAATATATAAACATTTATATTGTCAAATATTCACACCATGTCAAAATATTGCTATGCGAAAGGCTGCAATATGTCCATGTATATGCCAACGCGGTTATAATACTCGTCAGCTGATGTACACGTCAGTTGACTTTTGACTTATAACCTAAAATTCTGTATTAGATTTCCATCAAATCCGGAACTTCGTAAATTATGGGTTGATGCTTTGCTTGTAAAGAACAGGCAGGAAAGTGGACCCGAGTTGCCGAAATATGCTCGCATTTGCATTCTCCACGTTGCTGATGAATACATCGAGAAATATTTTTTTTGCTTTCCGGTTTTTAAATTACGCTCCGTTTTCGGCTCCGGGGCGGGACTTATATCGGGCTCTAGCTCGTGGACAACTGATCATATGGGAAATGGAGGGGGAATAGCAGTCCATTAGTATATAGTCAAAGCTTATTAGTATTTCCATAACCTCGTCTGCCGAACTCTCATGCGCCGCCACTGAATTCAACACATCCGTTTTTATTTGAGTGCCGGATTAATTCAAGCCAGATAGATATATGCCCACTTGCACCGCAGAACTTAATCATGATTAAATTTTAATCATGATTAACTTTAATCAGAGTATTTCTGTTGCACCGTCGGCTGATTAAGCATCTATCGACCACGGAGTATTATTATAGAGAGCACACGTTTTTCTAGGGATTTTAAGTTCTTTTTTGGTTGTTTTACGTTGTTCCATTGAGAACACAGGAAACAAATGCGCGGTAAATATGAATACTAAATGCTAACTAACTTATACTATTATTATTATTTCTTATTATTGGACGAGGTAAACAAACCAAAATTAATAAAATCATTAACGTCCAAGCCATCGATTTCATCAATCTGCTCAACTATTCCCAAATCCATCGTTTTTAATAACAAATACAAAACAAAGGTTTTTAATTTCAAAATCGTCTGCCAAATGTAAGTAACTTCACGACTATATTCGTCGTGAAGTTATCAGTTTTTGAGTTAATCGGCAAAAATCGGCTGATTAAATATTTGACGTTTCTTGGGGACTTTAATCATGATTAAGTTGCGGTGCAAGCCAATTCTCCGCTAACCATTGATTAAATTTTTAATCATGATTCAGTAGCTGCGGTGCAAGTGGGCAATAGTATAGTATATTTTTTCTATGATTCAAGCATTTATATTAGCAAAATTTCATAATTCCAGCCATCTATCAAACACTTGACCAATGGTCGATAAATTTCATAGTTTTCTTTGAATGCCATTATTAAAATTAATCGAAAGTTCGGCATTTCGTACATAGATGTCGCTACAAGTATAAATTGGAAATAATAATTTAAGTACATTAGAATTATGGTGGAGGTGTAGGGTGTATTAGTATGACGTAGAGCTTTTGGGTTCGGTGATATATCCGCACAGGACTGCTCACGTGAAAAATTGACACAGAAAAATGCGCACAGCGAAAACTCCGCACACGAAAACTCCTCACACGGAATTATGCTCACACAGAAAATAACGCACAGTGATAATTGCCCACACGAAAATTGCTCACATGGAAAATTACTCACTTTTATAAATCCTTACAGGGTGGCCACAACAAATATTTTTGCTATAGTTATATAGGTATGTGTTCTGTGGTTATTACCACGGGTGTGAAGAATAGATAAGAATATCGGCAACACGATAGTATGTGGGCCACCCCAGGACAGTGGGGCGTGGGGGAATTTCAAATTTGCCGCTTTTGTAAAGATGGTTCCCTCGATGTTGCCAGATTTATCAAAGATCTTATTATGGGGATTACCGTTTTTAATAATCTTAAAATTTCACTACAAAGTAATAATTTTAACAATTAAAATTATGTTTTAGACATATTTGTCATAATAACTCATGAAAGTATAATATTACTGTTTATTAAATATAATCATGTCTTTGACTATATACTATTGGATTGCTAGCGCCGCTTCATGTGTGTCTCCAAGCAACGGTGGCGCGGCGGGACCCTAAATGGTTGCGGTATGTTACTAAATTGGTAGTTATTTTGTGTCTATGACATATGACTCTATGAGCTCGCATTGCATATTGTGATACCCTGTAATTTATTCACACCTTTGAATATATAAACATTTATATTGTCAAATATTCACACTATATCAAAATATTGCTATGCGAAAGGCTGCAATACGTCCACGTATATATGCCAACGCGGTTATAATACTCGTCAGCTGATGTACACGTCAGTTGACTTTTGACTTATAACCTAAAATTCTGTATTAGATTTCCATCAAATCCGGAAATTCGCAAATTATGGGTTGATGCTTTGCTTGTAAAGAACAGGCAGGAAAGTGGACCCGAGTTGCCGAAATATGCTCGCATTTGCATTTTCCACGTTGCTGATGAATACATCGAGAAATATTTTTTTTTGCTTTTCGGTTTTTAAATTACGCTCCATTTTCGGCTCCGGGGTGGGACTTATATCGGGCTCCAGCTCGTGGATAACTTTTGGAGCAGTGATCATATGGGAAATGGAAGGGGAATAGCAGTCCATTAGTATATAGTCAAAGAATCATGTGCATTGTATATTTTATACTTCGATGTATATGCGGCAACGCTTAACCACTTCGCGCCCATGCTGCTTTGATTTAATCCCAGGTTTGATTAAAAATTACTTCTTTGTTGTTGTTAACTTTTTCTACGAAATATGATTTCACTGTCACAAACTTTCCCATTTATGCAAAAAAATATGAAAAAATATTCCATAGATTGGGCTAAAGAAGTAATTTTTTTTGTACAATGTTTTTGTTTTCATTTTTCGCTTGTGGCCACATGTGGCGAACCTGGACGTGAAGAGGTTAATGAGACTCACCATTTTTATTAACTAACCTCAATAGTGCTGTGAGTGCTAGTAATTCATGTTTGAAGGTAAGTTATTATATATTCTATCTTTTAAACTAGTCACCTGTATTTATTAATAATGGAAACATCAAATGGCCGTATTAAATATTCTTGTAAATATCCAGAATGTCAAAATTCTTTCTTTTCCAATACAACTAATGTTAACTACAAAAATTAACATTTCTATAAATTTCCCAAACATAAAGACTATCTTAAAACATGGAAAACCATTTGTGATATTGAACAGTCTTCATTGTTTAAATTTTCATTCATGTGAAGATCATTTTATTAATAAACATTTTGTTAACCATTTCCGCAAAAAATTGAATTGCAATGCTGTTCCGACACCAAGAAGTAAGATGATATAACTACACTAATTTACTTTTTAACTATTTTAATGTCATGAATCCTGGAGCAAACAACTGACCTGTTACGACGCCTGAAAGAAATATCCTAAGAAGAACGAAGAGACCTGATGGAACATTGCACCTGGACAAGACCCTAACACCCGATTGTTGTAAAATTTTTATATTTGATAATTTTTATAATTTTGTTAATAATAATGTATATAATTATTGTTAAATATATTTTTTCCATGTAGGCCTATTTTTATTTTGTGAAATCCAATATTTTTTCTTTTACCAGATCATTTACCACTAAATGAAGGCTACGGGTTACACAGGGAATATAAAAAGCACGAGGATTCATGTCCAAAACGCTTTTGGAGGCCTATATTTTTCCTTTCATGTTTGCTCCATTATCATATCGTTGGCCTTGCAAATCCTGCAGTTCAATATTTAACGATTTTAAGAAATCTAATAAATTAGTTGCTGGCCTTTGTCCAGTAGTATTAGTAACAGGCAAGAAACCTAAAAAAATGCTCATTCACCTCAGCAGCCTTTGTGGAGGGGTTCAGATAAACAAACTTTACAATAACAGTAAGTTGTTCTTTGTGTGAGGTATTAGGTTTCCATTCTAGAATGGAATTATTATAATCAATTCATTTTGATTATTATGGCCAAAGTAATGTGTAATATAAGATTATGTATTATCTAAATTAGAAATATATCCCACTATCATAAAAAAATCATATAACTTTTCAGTACTATTAGTAAGAATTATCTGACAAATACAAGATAAAAAAAATAATCCGCTTTGTCGCTACCATACTACAGACATACACTACATTACAGTCTTTTGCGTCGGTCGTAGGTTAAAATGTTGTAGATACTTATTTTACATCTATCGTTCAGAGCAAAGCTGCAATTTATGACAACAATACAATCCGTTTATTATGTTTGATCTGCTTTATCATATAACTAAACATTATTTATCAAGAAGAATAAAAATAAATGAGCCCAAACCCTAGAGGGCAACTCAGAGTCATTGAGAAATTCCCTCGTCCACATTTCGTCTGCTTCATCAGATCAGCTACTCGTCATATAATATTATATTTTCGGCAGTAATATACCAAGGTCGAGGTTAATTCAACGAGACAATAACCAGTTGACAACAAATGTTATGTCAAGATGAATTACTAAAAGGTAACAGGTACGAAAAAAATGATTTTTGATAATTTATCCAATAATAAATAAGGTAACAGGAAAAGTTATGGATTATTACAAGTTGAATAGTTTGGTTTGCTACAAGAGTAATTGGAAAAATTAAAACTTAATGTCAGTGTCATAATGTCATGACCATCATGTTTTTTTATAATTTAAAAAGCTACTCGCCTAATTACCATTTTTCTGCTATCGAACCTAACTTTATGACAATGCAAAACATTACTGTAATGTCGTGACTCTATTAATTATTAATTTTCTGTTATCGCAAATTTAACTACACTCGTAATAGTTACGATATACTTAAACATTTGTTTTTTTTACCTTACACAATGTTAGTAATAGTTTACATAGATTATTATATTTTATTAACCCCATTTCTTATTTTTAATTTTAATTATCTTAACTGTCTGTTTATAGTTAAGTTATATTATACAATTATTTCCGACGTGTGTAAACTATGTTATTAGCACAAATAAATATTATTATTATTATTATTATTATTATCATTATGTGGCAAATTATCATTGAAACTACACGTGTGTATAAAATTGCAACTGAATAGGTTGATAAATAGCAAATAATAAACAATAAGTGGGTGAAATTGAGAACTCAATTACAAGGGAAACATTACGAAATTAAATTAAAATAAAACCGTTTAAAATTGTCCGAAAATCGGATTTGGGACCATGTTATATTTATTAAAATCAACTTACCGCATAAAAAAAAATATTTTGAGCTCCCGATGGCCTCTTTTTACCATCTGCTAATTTGGCCATCTACAACTAAAGCACGAAAATAAGTAAATACATATCTTACATCAGGTAGTAGAGACCGAACTCTAAATTAATTTAGAAACATATTCGACAATAATTAAATATTAAATTAACTTGAGACAACCTCACTTATTGCAGATTTATTAACTACAAATAATATTATTTGTATAAAAATATTACTTTTTTGAATCCGGTACCACCGTCTAGGGAACCAGGAGTGCTGCCAATTGAGCCAAACTGTTTGTCGCCTTAAATTTCCGATGATGCTTAGTAGATCAGTAACTTCTTCATTTATGTACCATCTAAAAGTATAATCAATTATGTGCTCAAAAAACATAATTGATTATATTTTTAGTGTTATTAAATTTAAATATATCGTATAGACGAGTACATAATTTTTAAATTTTGGCGGAAATCGTAGTAATTTGCCACCCCCACACCAGGCAGCGCCAAAAATCGTGTTTCCGAAATTTAACATACAGGTTTCACTTCTAAAGGTATATGTTCTGTGGTTATTACCACAGAACACATACCTTATTATTATTCTCACAGAATCCAATTCTCTTTCAGATTGTATTAGGGTTCTCTGTTCCTAATCTCAATAGTTTTTTTGTTTTTGGCGATTTTCATATCAATAATTATTATTATAATCTGACAGATAATTGGATTCTACGTGATAATAGGTTACTAAATACAGGGTGTGCCATTTGAAAAAAGGAAGTTATTCAACTTATAAGTTAAGATTTTCTATTTTTTTCATCACCCTGTATAATTTTTTATACTAAATCATGGTTAGCGCTGTAGTTCAAACCTTCAACCAAACAATAGAAATGATTGTAATGGTTTAACGTCAATCACTGGGGAAAATATAAAATTTCACCAGTACCCTTCATTTCAACAAATCTTTAAATATTTCGAAAACGGTAAATGATAGGTATACGGAATATTGAAGTAACTCACCTTTATGTGTTCCTTAGAATTCAAAAATGGCAAAAAATACAGGGTGTTCCATTTAAAAAAACACAAAAAGTATAATTAAAATAAAATAAATTCTGTTTCTATGATTTGCTATTTTATTTAATTAGATTCTTATGCTGGGTTTATATGACGTTTAACGTTTAAGGATTAGTGTTTAAGCAAAGTAGAACTAACGTATTAGTGCTTATGCGTTCATACGAAGTTTTAAGGATTTTAACGTTTAACGTTTATGTTTAAGGGTAGGCTACTTTCTACTTTTCCCTTAAATTCGTTAAACATAGGAGGTTATGTTCACGGCTTGTGTTTGTAAACAACCAAAGATTAAAAATGGACAGTTTTGATGACTTTGTGGCATCTATCCATATTGAAACATTCAATCGGTGTACATAAATTGTGGCAAATTAATCGTTTCCACAAACACAGCTGATAAGTACAATGATGCCAGATTTACATATTCATTCTAAATCATTTGTTAAAACATGCGATTTAAGTAATTTGACGGAATTTTTAGCGATAAAAATGAAGAATTGAATATTGTAAACAATACTTTTATTGTTTTTTATATTCATTAGAAGAAATAGTTGCAAAACAGTATTTTCCTAAAATTTGTGATAAAAGATCTGGCAACATCGACGCGCAAGCGCATTATCTAAAATTCTTAATTCTTAATTTTCGTGTGAACGGCATCTTTCCCTTAAACGTGAATCCTTAAACCTTAAACGTTAAACGTCGTATAAACCCACCATTATAATGCATTCCCTTTTGGACTACAAAAAAGAATAATAACATTTTTTTCTCCAAATACTCGAACCAGTGGGTCAGGTTTCAACAAATAACAATAACCTATTGCAGTCAGGTGTGTTAGATTGTATGTCAAATTCAAAAACGATCGTGAAATAATTTCAGACGAATTCACTATTTAATTTTCTTTTTTTTTTTTTAAAGGAAAGATGATTGACAGGAGTTCGGGTTAGGGAATCGAGGATGATGAGGACTTGGCTTAGCCAGCTAGGGCATTCAGCCACAACCAATATATAGCAATAATTCATATTTAAATGAAATGACAAACACTAGACACCCAGGGACCCGTACGGCCATTTTTCGTGTTGAAAAAGTGACCGTCCGGACGGGACTCGAACCCGCACCAACGGAGTCCAGAGGCCGGACCTCTACCCACTAGACCACCGTGGCCCCAATTTTCTATTTTATCCGGTATTAGACATGGTTTACACTATGGCTGAAAGAATTGCGATTTAGACACCTGACTGAAATGGGTGATTGTTATTTGTTGAAACCTGACCCACTGCTTCGAGTATTTGAAACAAAAAAATGTATTATCCTTTTTTGTAGCCCAAAATGGAATGAATGATAAGAATCCAATTAAATAAAATAGCAATTCATGGAAACAGAATTTATTTTATTTTAATTATACTTTTTGGGGTAAGGGTGAATGGGACCCAAGGGGTCACTCACCCCATAAACAAAATATGGTGGTTCTAGTTCCCCCTACCTGTATAACATTTGTACCAATTGCGTTTTTCTAACTCTTTTATTTTCACAGATATTCGCATTGAAAGTTTTCAAATTGACACCCTGTATACAATATTAAATCGGTCTGGCCAAAACGTTCGGCTGGTCGTGGGGATAAGGCCCATGGGGTCGCGGTGATTTAGTCGATGAAAATGTGAATTAGTTAAGGGTGAAAATTTAGAGGATGAAAAATTTAGGGGATGAAAAAAATTAAGTTATGAAAAAGTAAATTTAGACCCCTGTGTAAATTCTTATGGGAATTTGGCCCCGAAATGTCATAGCGAATCCACTTTTAAAAACTACCATTACGAATTAGGGAACTAGATTAGTGTCCTTTCCGTGTGCAACTGAGAGAATATCTTTTGTTCACGAAAATGTTATGATGTGCGCATTATTTAATTGTATGGGCAGCATTAATGGGGTACATTTAACACTCAATTTCATTAAACACGTGTCCGTGTTTAATAATATTATTAAACACGCTAATGCGTGTTTAAGAAATTGAGTGTTAAGTGTACCCCATTAATGCTGCCCGTAGAATTAAATAACGCGCACATTATAACATTTTCGTGAACAAACATTGTTAAATCGTTTATTCGGCCGATTCATTTTCTCCACAGGTGACATCCAATCAAATGATGGGGGTTTCATTGCCCAACAGGTGACGACCAATCAAATGATAGCGGTTTCATTGCCCAACAGGTGACGTCCAATCAAATGATAGCGGTTACATTGCCCAACAGTTTAATTGTTACTATGGTTACGATTCGTTTATTTGTCAGCAAACTGCCGCAATTTCCGAATAGAAAAATTATTTGTTATAATTTAATACAAACAGAAAAATCTTTAGGTAATTATTTAATATGATGCGAAAAAGCATAGTATTAAACTCGTGAACAAGTTGGCCATTGCCACTCGGATGAATTGCTCCATCTCGTGACAACGGCCAACTTTCTCACTCGTTTAATAATTTACTATTACATTTTAAGTTCTAATATTTTAATGTGTTGGATTTTTAAGCTTTAATTTTCTTATTATACTGCCCTTAGTGGTTATAGTTTTAGTTTGGTTTTATTATATCGTACTGTTCATATTTATTTATTTTTATTATTATTTACTACTATTTTAAACCAGTCTTCATTTTAGTAAATTTCAGTCTTATTCAATTTTAAGTTGGTTATTTATTTCAAATTTTATCTATTATCAGCACTTGGTGAAAAAAATGAAAACAAAAAATGCCATAATACTATTCATATCAGATAATACCATCCTTTAATATAAAGTAAATTTAATTAACATAAGTAGTAGCATATGTAGGTAGTATATGTTGTAAACTGGCAAGTGTAAAGCTGTAAAGCTATCGTCACAATAAAGATTATTATTATAATAATAATTATAGCAAAACTATTTGTTGTGGGTACTCTGTGAGGATTTATAAAAGTGAGCAATTTTCCGTGTGGACATTTTTCAGTGTGGGCAATTTTCGTGTGCGCAATTATCGGTAGTAATATCGAGGTTAATTATCAAAAAATAGTTTTTTGAGTACCTTGTTACCTAGTAATTTAACAAGACAATAACATTTGTTTGTTTGTTTTTTGTCAACCAGTTGACAACAAATTTTATGTCGAGATGAATTACTAAAAGGTAAAAGGTACGAAAAAATGTGTTTTTGATAATTCATCCAAGCTCGCGGTATATTTGGGTAGATAATTTATCGAATGAAATAATAATAAGGAACAGGAAAAGTTATGGTTTATTACAAGCTGAATAGTTTGGTTTGCTACAAGAGTAATTGTAAAAATTAAAACTTAATGACAGTGACGTAACGTCATGAACATCATGTTTTTATAACCTTAAAAGCTACTCACCTAATTATCGTTTTTCTGTTATCGATTATGACAATGCAAAACATTGTTGTAATGTCAAGCTACCCCACTAATTATCCATTTTCTGTTATCGCATCTATTATTATGTGGTAAATTATCACTGTGCGTTATTTTCTGTGTGCGGAGTTTTCCCTGTGAGGAATTTTCGTGTGCGGAGTTTTCACTGTGCGCAGTTTTTACGTGAGCACTCTTCCTGTGCGGATATGTCTGGTCACGGAGCTTTTGAATGAATACATCAACAGCTAAGCTTATTCCGGTGGCTGAATTGATAGCTAGAATAATAAGGTTAGAGCGGGTGATACACATGTACTAAAAAAGATATGGGGAAACATTTTAATATAAAAATTGATCTTTTGGATAACATTAGCAAACGACGAAACTCAAACAAAATTCTTCCTAAAACGCTCCTCGCAAAAAGCATTTAAAATTCTAACCAAAATATGAAACTTGAGCTTTATGTATGATACGGCATCGTAAATAGAATAGACCGATTTATACTAAATAAAATGGCGATGTGGCCAACGTGCAGTGACGGCTAGCGGGATCTTTTTTTGGTACGGCCGAGGTAACAGAGGTGGTAATACAGATAGGTGCGGTCACGCAGCCAACCAAAAAAACTCGCGTTATTTATATTTATACTTTCATGGTTTATTTTCAATTTAAGTCATTTTAAATGTGCATCAAGCGGTTTGCAGGATCGGATAATACTGATGTTTGAAACGTCAAAATTATGAAAGCTGCAAATGTCAAATTATACTTCAAATTCAGTTTTTCGCGGATTGATATGAAATGTAAGATTTTAGTGACTGCTGGTAGGCCATGAATATCACTTTTACGGATTAGGCTTTAAACATGCTTAATAATGCCTAAGTGTGCTTGACGTTTCAATGTACACTGGTGGAAAAAAATGAAACACTTAAAATTCGTGAAATTTCGACCATTTTCAAACCGCCATAACTCGGTGTATTTTTAATCGATTTTGATGAATCTTTGAGGGCAAAATCTTTAAAGTGTCTTCTTTCATGCATGCGAACTTAAGCGTAACCCCCCTCTAGCGCTCCTGTGAAAAAAAAGTTTTTTCTGGAAACCATGTCCAACTTTGACGATGTCTACGGAGTTGGAATTTTTTTGTCGACTCGATTCACCACAAGGGCATTAAAATTTGAGCAATTCTCTATACAGGACTTAAAGAACGAAGTTCCTACGACGATTTGGCACCAAGTTATGGGTGTTTAAAAAAAGTGCTTTTGAGTTTTTTTGTACACAATTCAGTGACTTTTCAACCAAAAGACCCCGCAGTTTTTGATAGGGAAATGGCTTTTAGTCAATCTCCTTGAAACGAACTGAAAAATATTCACCAAGTCATGCCGATCAAAAGTCTCCATGATCGCAACAGCCGAAGATCTCAAGATCTCGCGCAAAAAGCAGTTCTGTGCCTGGTACCACCAATATTAATGTAGAAACACATGATATTAAATTCCAGCTGAAATTGAAACTTTTCTATAAATTGAAAAAAAAGTCAAATATAATTTTCAATTAATCTTATAATTTATTGATAGTACATTTATAATAGGGAATACAACAACATATGCCATGAAAAAATATTCCAATGGCTCAGACTTAGATTACAGTACACAATTTTTGAAATATAAAATAATAATTATTCAATAATATTTATAAAGTTTACTTAAAATACAAAAAACACATCTATCTATACTGTCCAATAATTTTAACTTTACAATTTCTTAAATTACCTACAATTGATGATTAAAAAAAGAGGAAAAAAGTACGTAATACATATTGATTGCTTAACAACTAAGATGAGGTGATTGATTCCATTACACCAGCACTGGTGCAATTTCATGTAGACAGTGCAGTTTATAATTTACTAAATATTGCATGGGCGCGACGGCCCGAGGCACTGCAATGAGGTAAAACGTCATGTCTATCACAGAAAAAAAAATAGTCCAACCCTTTATAAATTGGTGTTCAAATGTTTTTTCAAATCAAATCGAACATTTTGCCTGTAAAAAATATATTACAACGATTTTTTTTTAATAGTATATATATATGTTTATAACGAATAGTACGAATTTAGAACTTTTTTGTTTTGCTTTGTTGAGGTGTTGTTTACTATGAAGCCCTAGCGTAGTGGATGACTGAGTTGTAGCGGACGGGGTTGAGGTCGACCGTTTCGAGCGATTTCAGGATCATTTTCGACCGCTTCCTAGGGGGTAGGCTGAGTTCCGGGTCAGGGGACGGAGCGGGGGACACCGGGTTGGAGTTCGGAGGGGTAAGGATGGGTTCGTCCTCGGATGTAGTGGCTTCCACGGCCAGCGCGGCTTCAACGCGCTTCCTGATGTCGTCGCCTGCGTTCAAGGGCGTGTTGTAGTGGACGGTGGGAGCGGTGAAGTAGGCGGGGTGTTGTTTCAGCGCCGCCACCACGTCCGGGGATCCCCTGGAGATCAGGTTAAGAACGGCCATGTCGGGGGAGGATCTGTACTGCTCCTCGTACACCCGCTCCTGGGCCGTGGCAGCCGCTGCCAGCAGTTCGACGCCGGATGACGGGTTGGAATATTGCAGGTAGGACAGCGAGGTCGGCGATAAGCGCTCGCGCGGGTAGAGGTAGTAGCGGAAATCTTGATCATAACTTAAGGGAGTGGGTTCGGGGATTTGGGTTAGATTCATTGGTGTGTCTTTGTTTTCCTTATCACTAGTCGACGAGCACGAGGATTCACTGCTAGGAGTGGTAGATTGCGGCGGTGAAATCGGAACCGCGTTGTCCGAATGGCTCTTGATGTGCGCTTCCATACTCTTCTTTGACGTAAACGTATCGTTACATATCGTACACTTATAGACCTTCTCTCCGTAATGGGCGACCTGGTGCAGCTTCAGCACGTGATTGTATCCAAACGACTTCCCGCAAATCTCGCACGAGTATGGCTTTTCGCCGGTGTGAGTCCGCGAATGTACCTTCAGCTGCTTGCTGCAGGTGAAACCCTTCTGGCACACCGTGCAAACGTACGGTTTTTCCCCGGTGTGCGTCCGCATGTGAATCACCAGTTGACCGGATTGTATAAAAGTCTTCGAGCACACGGTACACTTGTGCGGACGCTCTCCGGTGTGAATACGCATATGGCGGTGCAGCTTCCCGGAATGTTCGAACGCCCTGGAGCACACGTCGCACTTGTACGGACGCTCCTTAGTGTGGATCCTCCGGTGCACACTCAAGTTCTCCTTAACACTGAACGACTTGTTGCAGAATTCGCATCGGAAGGGTTTCTCGCCGGTGTGGGTCCTGTAGTGTCTGGTCAGGCGGGCCGGCACCGCGAACGTTTTAGCGCAAATGTTGCACCTGTACGGATCGTCGCTCTCCTTCTGATGGGTGCGCTGGTGGGCCTGGAACGCGGTTTTCGTGGTGAACATCTTGTTGCAGAGCTGGCACTGGGTGCTCTCTTGGGCGGGTTGATTACCCGGGAAACTGGGTATGGGTAGGTCGGGGCTGCACACCACGCGTTTCACCAAATCCTCCTCTGACGTTTGCACCGGGATCGGAAGTGGTATGGCTGCCTCGTTGTAGTAGCCAACCATGCTGGGCACCTTTTTTGACCAACCTTCTGTAACAATAAGAGAAAATAACGTTATTTAAATGAATACGGACATTTGTCTTGAGTAAATCAAAATGTAAGTAAATGGCGCCCAACGTGGGGCGAAACTTAAACGCGTCATACCTACATATGTATTGGAGCTACGAAATTATATTTTAAATAAATTGTATTCACCGTAAGTTTTTTCTTGGTTTCTGCCGAAGGAGGATAGATGGAAATAAGGTCTTTGCAGACATTCAACCAAAACAATTAACATATCCCAACTTAAAAAAAAATGCGCTCAAAACGTGTTGCAATCACAGAGTGGAAAAATTGAAAAAAATATCTCTCCTGGAATTAACTTGAAATTTTTAAATCCATCCAGAATTAACCCATTGGTAACATTCTATTAAAATAATTGACATGTGACAAAATGTCTCATTCAAATTCAGACCCGGATCAACATCGCTTGACTCTGGCAATCGTTGGTTCGGCGTTGGAAACAATTGCACCAACCACCGACATTTTATCGTATCGTATCCTGCAATCTAATCAGTTGAATCAAAAACAAAGATTGCAAAAGCGTAAAAATGAATTATCGAAGCAATCAGTTGTAAGTTTGGTTTTCTCTGTTGTAAACTTGATCATCGCAAGAGTCGAGGCACGTGTTTTACTGGTTGGAGGGTGGTATAAGGGCCGCATACCGCCCCTGTGCTCTCTTGTTTTTGACAATTTGAATAATTTTTGTTCCAATAAGTGGATATAGACATTTGACTTAATTCCAATGGGGCATACAGTCTGTATGTGAATTCTTTTTTTGTACATTGAAAAAAAATTTCTTTAATCGACCAGGTTTTTTTTTGTGTTAACTTAAAATTAATACGAAGGGTGAGTACTATACTATTCTCCAACTTGCTTAGCCAACTTAAAATTAATACGAAGGGTGAGTACTATACTATTCTCTAACTTGCTTAGCCTTATATTACAAAAGTTGATATTTTGATATTTGCTGTAGGATTTTGTTGGAAAAAATAAAAATAGAACCGGGAGTGGTTCTCATTTTCCAATTTGTTAAACACATATAAGGGCCTAACAGGTGGAAATCAATGTATAAAAAAAGAAGGCTCAATAAACGGAATGCTCCACTGATATCCAAATTCACAGAGAAAAAAGGCGTATATTAAACTTATCGAATTGAAAAATTCATTTTAATTCAAACAATAAAACACTGTTTTGGTTAAATCAAATTTCGGTATCGACTTATTGGAAGAAAAATGATTATTAAAAACACATTAAAAAGTTTTTTTGATTAAGTAAAAATTAGACTAATGGGTGGTGTGTGGGCCTTATCCTACAACGCAACCCTTAAAATCCAACCGGGGTTTTATAAATGAAGTGTTAACTATAAAAAACGCAAATTGTATTATAATCCTCATTTATAAATTTGCTTACAAGTTTTGTGTTTAACTGGATTAGGAATGGAATAGGAACCACCCACCGCCCATTGGATTGTAGGATAGGGCACCACCCATCACCCATCAATTCCATATACCTAAGCTTAAAACACTGCTTCTTGGTAACGTTTCTACTTTTAACATTTAGAAAGAAAAACTAAGAAATTTCCTTTAAACTTACATAGCCATGCAGAGTACAGTAGCTACCAACAAGTATCTAACTAGTGTTTTAATAACATGTTAAAACTAGTTAGAAACATGTTAGTATGTTGCACTATGCTGACGGTGTTTGCAGTTTAGGCAAAAATAAATACGATTGTGACACAATTTTTGTTTTTATAAATTTGATGCAACTATTAGTATTTCAAGGATAGTAATATGAAACATTAATTCTACCACATAAAAACATACTTTAGATTCTAAATGTTTAAAATTCTCAAGAGAATTTAAAAATAAAAATTACCAAATAAATTTAATTTTTATCTCGAAAATCAAATAAATTTAATTCCAATACATACTGTTCTATCTAATAGCGGGTATTAAAGGGTTTTGTAATATTTTGTAATAATTTTGGGAAAAAACCAAAATAAAAACGGCCAAGGTGAACACCAACTTCCGGTTTTCAAAATTACCAGTTTCAAGTTTAATTTGACAGTATCAATTAGCTTCTCAGATAAAGCACATTTTTTTAAAATGTCGGAATCGTCTTGGGGGTGAAAATGGATATCCCGGTGAAATTTCGAATTCGATAGAAATCAAGTAAGCTATGTTTAACTGGTTGGATTGCATGATGGGGCCCACCCATTTCTTCCGGATTAATCTCTACATAAACTACAGACTGTTATTTGGAGATAAAAAAAAGATAGAAAATAATCGCATTGAGCAATGACAGTTTTGTAGATTAATCTAAAAGTAATACGAATGGTGATGGATGGGCCCTATCTCACTCTCCAAACATTTGAATATCAGTAAGGGTCCCAAATATGTAAAATGTAAAAAAATCTAGACTTGTGTCTGTGATTTTTTTTCTTCCAAATTTTATTTGCAGTAATTATCATGGATATATACATCAAAAATTTTGTAAGTGATTGAAATGATGATAATTCTACCAAAAAAAACAATATAAAAAACTTTATTCATTAATTTAAATCCATCAAATTTTCAATAAAAATTGGAAAAAATTCTAAATTGGGAAAATTAATTAATTAAATCTACCAAATTTCGTTTACAATTTTTATTTTAAATAATTTGTCGGCCGAAAGACCTTAGGTCGCGTCTCCATGTGACAGTCTTGTTTTTATAAAAATTATGTAAAAAAAATGTAATCATGTCAAAAGGCTGTTAATAAAGAACAGGGTGCCCGGATTTCGTAGGGGCAACATGGGCAACTTCTGCATTTGAAGAGATAGAGAAATGGTTAAATTAGCAAAAAGGTGCAGGTTCGAGGGCTTGTTGAGAATCCACCCCCAAATCCCACTTGTCATGGCTCACTTGTTCAAACTAATAATTAAAACAAAATCTCCTAATTTCTTCAATTTCAGATTTTCTTTTAATTTTTATTGTGGAGGCCATGACGAGTGGGATTTGGAGGTAGATTCTCAATGAGCCCTCGAACCT
This sequence comes from Ocypus olens, assembly GCA_910593695.2. Lineage (NCBI taxonomy): Eukaryota > Metazoa > Arthropoda > Insecta > Coleoptera > Staphylinidae > Ocypus > Ocypus olens. Next base: position 28,970,256 of record OU343048.1, on the reverse strand, counting down.
GCACCTTTTTGCTATTTTGACCATCTCTCTATCTCTTCAAATGCAGAAGTTGCCCATGTTGTCCCTACGAAACCCGGGCACCCTGTATATTAAATTTAGAATAAATTGTATTATTTGTTATTTAGGAAGCTTTTACTTCGTTATACATGCTTTTATATGGAATAAAACACTTTTTACTTTGTATAACACTTTGATTGCAGTTTCAATTAAACTTTAGTTTTGATAATGGCAACGTGAGTTTCCGAAACTGCAGTCAAACGAATAAATCAAAGTGTTATACAAACAAAGTAAAAAGTATTTTATTCCATATAAATTGTATTGGTAAAAAAACGTGATTTTTGAAAATTGATCAATTGTATATATCAAATTTTGCAAAAATTTACGAAATACACAGCCATTATTTTAAGTAATTAAATTAATTAATGAGATCCATCAAATCTACAATTAATTATCAAATAAGTAAAAAAAAAACTTAATTTGGTTAAATTGATCAAATTTTGAATAATTTTGCAGAAAACATAATTATTATTTTAAGTAATTTGATCAAAGAATTGAAGTTATTAAATTAATTTTAAATTGCCATTTGGAATTTACTTAAATCGATTAATTACATCTATAAAATTTTGCATAAAATTACTAATATTCATCAATAAATTGTAATATCTGTAAAATTGTTTAGAAAAACTGGCGTTTTCACTTATACAAAAAAATATATAAAAAAATTGTAATTCAGTTTATATTCACCATTTTTGGATATCAGACTCATCTCGTCCGCACAACGTTCACGTTTATTTTTTTATATATATTAAGGAAAGTGAAAATATTTTTTATTGGGTGTTTTAAAACAACGCACCGTTGCCGTTCCTGCTTTTGCAGCGGTAGAAGAGGTTTGTTATGAAAGTCTCGGACGCCTCGAACATCTTCACGTCCTCCTCGGCCATGTCGCGCGGAATTTTGATCTTTTGCGGTATCACAACCCCCCGAAGGCACTTTTCGATGTGATGTAAACTGTTTTAGGTGCAACGCATGAATGCAAGTCCTGCGACAAGTGCGAGTGCGTTCCCCCTCTAAGCCACGCCCCGTGCGTGTGCACTGCGTAGGAGGGGGATGCCCAAATGTTCTCTTGGGTCGGTTTTTGACCCCGGGACCATCCGAAATATTATATAGTTTTGCGTGTGTGTGTGCGTGTGTAAATCAGGGGGCAACGCACTCTTAAAAAAAAGTCAATTGACATAATGCGCGGGCAATTCTTTTTTGAGAAATTTTTGTGGATTTTTGATTTAAACATTGTTGTGCAATAAAAAATTATATGTTTACGTGTTAAACGAGAATTCAATCAAACGTACATGCTGAACTTAACTTATACATAACAAACATAATTGGAAACTCATATTAATTGAAAGAAAGGTGTGATATTTGATTTTAAAGAATCAAGGCAAATCAAGCCGTTTCAGACTTTCACATTGGCTAAGAATTGCCAAATCTAGATGTCACGAAGAAAATGCATTGCTGAACAGAGAGATATATTGTAAAATAATTAACACAATAAACAACAAATGGATAAACTCGAGGTAGTTAAAATACATTTTTAAATGCTTACAATTAGAAAAATGTTGTGCAGATGAAAAATCGATAATTATGTAGACAGATATACTAAACGGAATAAAAAAATTCCATGCTGCAAAATTTCTGGTAGTTTACGATTTAAAACAGGATTTTAAAGATAAAGAAGAATATGATGGGGAATATTACAGCAAGAAAATAAGTGCACAGCTATAAACGTCAGAAACGGTGAAGCCATTAAAAAAACACCGAAACAGAAGTTATTAACTAACTTCAAATCTGCATGATCCCTTCAAAAAAATAGTTAAAAAAACTTTAACAAGAAATAACAAAGATTTGAAGTCAAAAATCGGAAAAATTAACTTCCTTAATCATCCTGAATCTTTTAGGAGTGAATTATTTTTTTAATTCTTCTTGAGTTGAATAATAGAATAGAGCAGCGGTTCCTAAACGCAATCTATAGCGACGCACTTGAGTATAATTATTCCCGTTTTTTCTTATTTCGTCTATAATAACAATATAAATATGTTTTGCCAGTGGGGTTAGTCAAACTTGAAAAACGTATTACGATTTACATTGTTATCCAAAAGATTATCTGGTTAACGATGTCACGGTCCTTCCTAAGAAGTGCAAATAATGAGGAATTCCACATGAGTATAATATAAAATTTTATCAAAAATCGTCTGTAATTGCATTAAATATTGAAATAATGTTTATAAAATTTTGACAAGAAATTTTGTCGTACGTGGTGTCAATTTGAAATATTTCAAAAATCCTATGAAGGATCTATGCATTCCGTGAGAGAAACTTATTCTCTCACAAGGGGATAATGAGCAACATTACATGGCTCAAATGGCCACTGTAATTCGATTATTACACCCGATTTTGGATAAATATACAGGGTGTTTCAGAGCTCTGGGAACGGTCAATCACGTGCTTATTTTCAAAATTTCGAAAAATGTTTAATACAAAAGTTGTGTATACTAGTGAGCTGCACGCCCTAAAAATATTTAAATTTATACAGGGTGTCTCATAAGAAAGTTACAGACCAAACTTATGTTTTTTTTAAATGGAACACCCTGTATTTTTTGTCATTTTTGAATTATATGGAGCAAATAAAGGTGAGTTACTTCGATACTCCCTATACCTATTGTTTGCCGTTTTCGAAATATTTAAAGATTTGTTGAAATGCATGGTCTGGGTGAAATTTTATTTTTGCCCCTGTGATTGACGTTGAACGATTAAAATAATTTCTATTATTTGGTTGAAGGTTCGAACTATAGAGCCAACCATGATTTCATACAAGAAATTATACAGGGTGATAAAAAAAGCGGTAGAAAACCCGAACTTATAAAGTTAAATAACTTCGTTTTTTCAAATGGCACACCCTGTATTTAGTAACGTATTCTTAAGTAGAATCCAATTATCTTTCAGATTGTATAAGGGTTCCCTGTTCCTAATCTCAATAGTTTTCTTGTATTCGGCGATTATCATATCAGGAATAATAATTATAATCTAAAAGATAATTGGATTCTACTTAAGAATACGTTACTAAATACAGGGTGTGCCATTTGAAAAAACGAAGTTATTCAACTTTATAAGTTGGGTTTTTCTACCGCATTTTTTTTATCACCCTGTATAATTTTTTGTATGAAATCATGGTTGGTTCTATAGTTCGAACCTTCAAGCAAATAATTAAAATAATTTTAATCGTTCAACGCCAATCACAGGGGCAAAAATAAAATTTCACCCAGACCATGCATTTCAACAAATCTTCAAATATTTCGAAAACTGCAAACAATAGGTATAGGGAGTATTGAAGTAACTCACCTTTATTTGCTCCATATAATTCAAAAATGATAAAAAATACAGGGTGTTCCATTAAAAAAAAACATAAGTTTGGGCTGTAACTTTGTTATGAGACACCCTGTATAAATTTAAATATTTTTAGGATGTGCAGCTCACTATTATACACAACTTTTGTATTAAACATTTTTCGAAAGTTTGAAAAATAAGCACATGATTGACCGTTCCCAGAGCTCTGAAACACCCTGTATATACTATTTTTTTCACAAACGGGATATGTAAAGAGAAAACGTTCGTTTCTAAAACCCAATCTAGAAAAAAAAAACGCTGTCAGCCGAGACAGTTAAAATAAATAATGGAACCTCGTAGGGAGAGGATTGATTACTTTTCTTCCTACGAAGAAAAATGTAATTTTTCACAAACGGGAGAGAATGTCGATTTCTCAGCCGTCGAAATCGTGAGAGAAATAACATTTTTCTTCCTAGGGAGAGAAGTAATCATTTCTCTCCCTACGGCGAGAAATAATAATTTCTCTCCCTACGAGGTTCCATTATTTATTTTAACTGTCACGGCTGACAGCGTCTTTTTTCTAGGTAAGGTTATAGAAGTGAACGTTTTACCCTTAATGTATTTTAAATGCATAATCGGTTTTCTAGAACGTAATGAAATATAGCATTTAGATATTTTGAAAATTGCAAAATAATAATAAATTGTGAAAGTTAGAAATCCATTGAGAAACAAGGCATTTATGATTTGATCTATTTGATCTATAAAAAAAAAACAGTTGATATATCCTGATTTTCTATAAAAAAAAAACAGTTGATATATCCTAAGTGAAAACAAAATGACAAGGCTCCGAACTTGAAATAGAAAATCAAAAATTGCTTTGGACATTTTGAAAAATGTTACAGAAATAATAAATCTAAGAATTTTCTAAGGATCTACAAACAACCAATTCATTTTTTATTTTCCATAAAAACAATTATATCATAGGAGGAAACAAAACGGTAATGTTTCAAGCTTAACGGAAAAATCGAAAATTGTATTTAACGATTTAAAGAATGTTAAAAAATTAACTATTCTAAGAATTTGCTTGAAAAGCTCAGGATCTATAACAAACAAAGCATTTCTGATTTTCAATAAACGCAATTGCCGTATCCTACGTGGAAAGAAAATGACAATTTAAACTTGAACGGGTATCACGAAAAATACATTCAAAAATTTAAAAATTGTAGAAAAATAACATTCGAGGAATTCGCTTTAAAAGTTGAAGAACCATAAACAAACACAAAAATTAAAAATTGTAAAAATAACCATTAGAGGAATTTGCTTCAAAAGCTCAAGACCCATAAACAAACCCAAAAAAATAATTTTCTTTTAAAATAACCATTAGAGGAATTTGATTCAAAAGCTCAAAACCCATAAACAAACTCAAAAAATTAAAAATTGTAAAAAATAACCATAAGAGGAATTTGCTTCAAAAGCCTAAAACCCATAAACAAATTAAAAAAATTAAAAAATTGTAAAAAATAACCATTAGAGAAATTTGCTTCAAAAGCTCAAAACTCATAAACAAACCCAAAAATTAAAAAATTGTAAAAAGTAACCATTAGAGGAATTTGCTTCAAAAGCTTAAAACCCATAAACAAACTCAAAAATTTAAAGATTGTAAAAAATAACCATTAGAGGAATTTGCTTCTAAAGCTCAAGACCCATTAACAAACCCAAAAATTAAAAAATTGTAAAAAATAACCATTAGAGGAATTTGCTTCAAAAGCTCAAAACTCATAAACAAACCCAAAAATTAAAAAATTGTAAAAAGTAACCATTAGAGGAATTTGCTTCAAAAGCTTAAAACCCATAAACAAACTCAAAAATTTAAAGATTGTAAAAAATAACCATTAGAGGAATTTGCTCCTAAAGCTCAAGACGCATTAACAAACCCAAAAATTAAAAAATTGTAAAAAATAACCATTTCTTCAAAAGCTCGAGACCCATAAACATACAATGCATTTCTAATTTTCCGTATCCAATGTGTAAACAAAACGGCAACTCAAATTAGAACGAAAAGAAATGGCATGCAACGATTAAAAAAATTATAAAAAAATCATCAAACACGGAATTTGCTTCAAATTTAATTAATAAACATTTGTGATCTTCCATGAAAATAATTTAATGAAATCGGAATCAAATTGCATTCGACGTTTTGAAAAATGACACAAAAATAAACTTTTAAATAAAGTATTTTTGAAAATCAAACAATCGTGTTTACCTCAAAATTAAAACAAAAATAATCAATCTAAGAATTTTCTCAGGATCTATAAACAAACAATGCATTTTTGATTTCCCATAAAAAACAATTACCATATCGCAGGAGGAAACAAATTTGGAGCAAATTTATCAAATAATTATAATCTGAATCAGATTTAAAAATTGTAAAAAATAATCAATCAATAAATTTGCTCCAAAAGCAATAAACAAACAATGCATTTCTGAATTCTCTATACCAGAGGTTACCAATATTTTTAAGATGTTGTACGCGTATGTAGTAAATATGGTAGTGTAAACATTTTTTAAAAAACATTTTTCCATCTCTGGTCTTTCTCAAAAATATCGTTTTCATTATTATTTCATTCACTTGCCGCGTACCAGTAGCTTCGACATTCGCGTACTGGTACCGGCACGCGTACCACAGATTAGGATCGTCTACACCACACAATTTGAATTAAAGACATCCCTCGATAATATCAACTTTAACAAATTTGGCGGAAACTTGTTAATTAAATATAACATTAGAATTAAAAAAACACGTAAGAAATTGTTGTTTCATGGGTGTTCTGTTAGGACTCAGTTTGAAGTTAAATATGTATATAATTTGCAGCACCAGCGCATGAAAAGGGCTCTGACTCGAAAACGAAAGATCATTTTATAAATTTACTAACAAATGGTACCTCTAATTCTCCGAAATATAATTCGGAAATAATATGAAAAATATAGCATGGCAATAAATTAAGTTCACAAACTAGATGTTTAGTTCTGGCAAGATAAATCTTAATGCTATTAAGAAATTCACGAAAACCGCTGAATAAGTATTTCTTAATATAAGTGAACTCAAGTAAAGCAAATGACTTACGTTCGTGGGTTTTATTGAAAGTTTTCGTGGCTTTAAACGTTTGATTGCATTACCAGTTCTATTGCAGATAATCGTGCTCGTTATGTTGTTTCCATGATCTTACTGTAGGTCGCGGGTTGCGATTTGGCGGAGCGTCGCTCATGACCAGCCGTAATCTGATGGGCGATAAGTCGGATAAAATATGTTTGCACGATTGGTGTATATTTATATATTTGCTTTTGGAAAACATCGTTATCCGTACAGTGTGTGTGTGTGTACACGAGCCGCGGCTGCAGTGAGGCGAAGGACTGGGGCCCCACGCGCACTGCGCGCGCATCCAGCAGGAAGCGTATATGGACCCCGGCACGAGCACGCTGGCCCCAGTCATGCGCCTCCACGTGGAGTTCCTGCTGCCTTTTTTACAACGATCACCGACCTCGCCAACCCATAGCGACGTAGGTCGGAGTCGGAGCTTTCCCCCTCCCCCGCTTCACACAAACTATTGCATTTTATTTACTCATATACTCAATGGCGACTTTTAATCCCTCAAATTACGCACTTCATTCAAAACAAGTAATCATTATTCGTCGAGAATAAATTAGATTTAGCTTAAAATGAAACATACTCTCAAAGGTCGGGATTTGATGATACACGACGCCAACAACCTCCGCAACCTATCCCAACAATCACCAAACCCGACAATTCGCACTAAGCGCTTGCGATGAAAATTGTCGACGATTAAAAACGAAAGGTACTCACATATTAACATCCGGTCTTGGAAATAATTGAAGAAACTGAAGATGATTTGATGCGATCGAAAAATTTCCAAACTTTCTCCACTCGCAACAATCGACACTTGTCAAACGTTTGTTTGTTTCGTACTTTCCTTAACACTAGCACGTCCTGTTTGATGTTGTTTTGTGGTTTACTCGTTGAAGTTTAAATCGGGTACCATACGAAAGCCACTCCAAAATCAAACTGAAATGTTTACCTCCCACAGGTTCGTGTAGTTGCGCGGCGTTCCGGAGAGGGCCGAGCGCGGGCCCCCCTCTCGTCCCTCCACGATTGTAGCCCGGCTAGCGTGGCCCGTGTTGAAACGGCACGTGGAGGCCGAGGACTGTGGCTTTTCATTTCCATTACTGCTGCCGGTTATAATTCCACCTGAAAATAATAAAAAAACAATTGCGTCGAACGGGTAACCTCTACACGCGTTGTTTTGCGACGTACAATGTTGCATGCCATTTATCTGATTGCGCGATTTTAATGCACTCGTGTATATCTACAAGGATATAATCCTTGCTTAATACATCACAAAAGTATCATACGTGTATTGATCATGTTGATATAAAACAGGACCAGAAGCGCAGGCCAAAAATGGTGTAATTAACTCTCTCTCTTTCCCAAATTAATTTTTGAAAATAAAAAAAAGATACATTTTGTGAAGTTCTTGATTTAATACCATATTCTAAAAATTAAATTAAAAATGTCTCCCTATTTTTAAAGAAAACAAAATTACTCCATGTGAAGGCCTTGAGAAGATCGCAGATGTCATGATGGAACGTCCATCAAGGCTCTATTATAACCCATAGTTAAGTACTTCTTTGGCTATCAATCGGTGTTTCCGATTAGGTAAAAAGGGTGACCACGTAAGACCTATCTCTCAGCGCGATGATGTTATGAAAATTTTAAGGAATAAAAAATCTCTCTGGAACTAATGAAATTCAAACTAATAGAAACATTTTGCAAAGAACCGAATACAAAGCCGTATTGGATGATCTTAAATCTCATAATGATTCTAATTTATTTATCCGGTATGTTAATAATTAACCAAAAATTATATCTTGTGGTGTTACTGCACAAAAAAAAACAATAGTTGGCCAGCAGAATAGTCATAACACGTTAAATATTTTTTATTTTATCCTATACTGTTATTATGTCAATAACTCCTTAGCAACGAGTAACGTTAAGGTACCTTTAACAACACTAGTGTTGTTAAGATATCCTTAACAACACTAGTGTTGTTATATTATCTTAACGCAACTCGTTGCTATGGAGGTATTGGTAAACAAACATGACTTCGCTTTTTGACGGTTTTCATTAACCATTTTTCAAATTAAAAAAAATAGAAATAGGATAAAATAAACCGTGTTACGACACACGTAACGTTATTTGCTTTTATATTACTCGAGAATTTAAAAGCACTCGCTCCTACGTTGCTCGTGTTTTCAAACTTTTCTCTCGTAATGTAAAAACCTTCATATCGTTACTTGTATCGTAAATTACTATTATCGTTTTTTATCAATTGAATACTAAAACAATACAATTCTATAATAACGTAAGCTCGTCTAATCATGATTTAATATGAAACTGAAACTTGGTTGAACCAAGGCGTTTTCTGAATTATTTCCGAACAATTACAGTGTCTATCGTTGTGACAGACGTAATAAAATTGGGGCCGGCGTGTTACTTGCAGTAAGAAATGTATTTGTTTCTACCGAGGTTATTCTATCAAACATGCCAGCACAATTAGAAGCAAATGCAGTCCAATTAGATATAAAGTCTAGGAAATTCTTGATGATATGTGTTTATATTCATAAACCCAGCCTTGAAATTTTAAGTTCATTTTTTCAAGCTCTCGATTCTTTGTACGTGCACTACGATAACGTACTACTTTTGGGTGATTTTAATATTCCTGAGTACCAATTCTCTAACCCAGAGGTCGCCAAAGGGGTCTATGTAGATCCCTAGGGGTCTATTTAACAAAAGTAGGGGTCGATCTGAGCCAGGGGGTCGATCCGAATCGGGGGGTCAATTGAGGGTGAAAGGAAAAACAATTCTTAATACGCAAATCACACATAAAAATTACAAGTTCTCTATTCAACTTGATGCATCTGTTTTTGGCGTTTCTGCTATTCGTAGGGTGGCCGTTAGATATTTCAGTAAAATGAAAGGACATTGATGAATTTTTATTTGCTAAATATTTTGAAACGGATGGAAAAGGAGTGACAATTTTTAGATGAATATTGAAATATTCGTGTAAACATCTAAAAATTGTCACTCCTTTTCCATCAGTTTCAAAATATTTAGCAAATAAAATTTCCGCTTGAAAATATAGTAGCAGTAGCCACAGATGGCGTATCTGCTATGATAGGTTTTGTTACATTTCTCAAAGAAAAAGTGCTCGGTATACGTACTATTCATTGCACAGAAACAACTTAGTAGCAAAATATATTTTTTTGTTTCTTTTTTGATTTGTGGAGGAGAAATCTTTTATAGACACCTCCGTAGCGGGGTAGTGCTGAAGTCCCTGAAGGGTATACCAGCTAAAACTCCACTCCACTTGTCGCTGTGCGGATAGACGTCCTCTTGGTGGTGTGCCGTGCGCCGCCTCGTGTCGGTGTGTGTTCGGTGTGTTGGAGTTCGGTGGCGGAAAAATAGCCACCGTAACTCAATGTTGTCCCCGCTGCGGACTGACCTGCAACAAAAAGAGATTAATGTTGTATAAGCTCTTGTCCCCAAGATCGATGTGGCCACGATGATTGCGTGATCTGTCGGGCCGCTCGCCCCGCCGAGGGCCTGGAGCATCTCCGCCACGATGGTGCCGACTTGCGCGTAGTCGGACCCCGGGGAGCCCGTTGGTGCCGTCTTCTTCTGCTGGTTGGAGCCCGCTGCGGCTGCTGCAAAGCTCTTCGTGAGAGGCTTCGGAGTGGGGGCACTCTTCTTCACATGGGCGATGAAGCGAGTGCAGCCTCGGTAAGACGCAGGATGGGTCTCGGCGTAGTTTGCGCACTTCGCCGGGTCCGTCCTTGGCCTCTCGCAGTTGTCCGACAAGTGTGCGCCTGCACATTTGACACATCGTGAGGGCATCGTGCAGCAGCTCTGCGTGTGCCTTAGTTGCTGGCAACGGTAGCATTGTTGTTTGCTACCATCGTGATGTTTCCGCTCGATTTTCACGTAGAGCCCCAGGACCCTCTTGACGGCGAGGATGTATGTCCACGCCACCGTCTAGCTTAATGTACACTATCCACAGGGGATGGGTTTGTCCGATCACTGGGTCCCTGCGGGTCATCCGTTTCACGAGGAGTGTCGGAAAGCCTTGGTTCTGAAGATCCTCCGCGATCTCGGCCTCGGTGCAGGTTGGGGCAATATTGCGTATTACCGCCTTTGTCGTCTTGTCCTCTAGGAGCTGGTACATTTGGTACGGCGTCCCGTTATCATCACCCTCGTGAGGGTGCGGAAGTCCGTAGGTGTCTCAGGGAAGATACGCAGACCGCGTGACGCGTATTTGGCTTGGTGTACCTTGATGGAGTGTGATTCCATCAAGGCCCTGATAGCCGGCCAATTTGTGTCCGCTGGTAAGACAACTGGAGGAGGCGGTCAGTGTGCAGGGGGGACGAAGGGGAGTTTAGCTGTGTTGGACTGCACAGCTGGGGTAGACGTTAGTGCTGGTGGGGTCGTGACGTGGGAGGTGGTCGGGACCGCTGCGTTTGCGGCCGGTTGTGTGGCCTTCTTTGGTGGGGGCGCCGCCTTCTTGCTGACGTTGGTGGTGGTGCGAGCCTTTTCTTGTTGCTCGGCCTCGGCCGTCCGTGCCGTCCGTGTCCATGAGACGGCAAAGCTGTTCCCAGTGGGGACAGTGGGCATCGGTGTGGCTGTAGGGGTAGCCTTCGGTGTCGGTGTCGGTGTCGGTGTCGGTGTCGGTGTCGGTGTCGGTGTCGGTGTCGGTGTCGGTGTCGGTGTCGGTGTCGGTGTCGGTGTCGGTGTCGGTGTCGGTGTCGGTGTCGGTGTCGGTGTCGGTGTCGGTGTCGGTGTCGGTGTCGGTGTCGGTGTCGGTGTCGGTGTCGGTGTCGGTGTCGGTGTCGGTGTCGGTGTCGGTGTCGGTGTCGGCGTCGGCGTCGGCGTCGGGGTCACTGTCCTGGACAGCTCCTCGATGCGTCTTGCCATCTTTTCCAGTTTGATTTGGAGTTCTAGGTTGACCGTCATTAGCTTGCCGTTTGTGATGGCTAGTGACGGCCGCTCGATTAGTTCCGCTTGGTACATCTCGTGGTAGTTCGGTGGGGTGGGGGCGTGCTCGGCCTGGGCCTTGGCGAGCTGCTGGGCGTAGTTGCTGCTGGCCATGGTGTGGTGTGGAGCCGTAAAAACGGTTTTTCGATCTTAGAATTTGGTCGATCAGAATTTATGGGTCCGTTCGGCTGCCGTGAAAACGGCTCGGAGAACGGATTCGAATTCTGACGGACTGCTGCTGTGGTTGGTAGTTCCTTAGTGGTCTGCTCTGCTCGGCGTCCCGGCTGGAACTATGATGAAGTGGTCTATGTAGACCCCAGGGATCTATTTAACAAAAGTAGGGGTCGATCTGAGCCAGGGGGTCGAATGGGGGTCGATCCGAATCAGGGGGGTGTCGATTGGGGGCTTAAGAAAAAACCATAAAAATTGCAAGTTCTCTATTCAACTTGATGCATCTGTTTTTGGCGTTTCTGCTACTCGTAGGGTGTTCGTTTGATATTTCAGTGAAATTAAAGGACATTGATAAATTTTGATTTGCTAAATATCTTGAAACTGATGGAAAAGGAGTGACAATTTTTAGATGTTTACAAGAATATTTCAATAAATATGATATTCCGCTTGAAAATATAGTAGCAGTAGCCACAGATGGCGCATCTGCTATAGTAGGGCATAACCGAGGTTTTGCTACATTTCTCAAAGAAAAAGTACTCGGTATACGTACTATTCATTGTGTGTTGCATAGAAACAACTTAGTAGCAAAATATCTCCAGTCCAGAGTTACATAAAGCTTTACAGTTTTGTATTAAGTGTATCAATCAAAAAAGCCCGACCTCTTAAATCAGGATTATTTTCCAAACTTTGTAAGGAAAACGACGAGGTATTTAACCAATTATTTCTGCACACCGAAGTTAGATGGTTGTCTAGAGGCATATGCTTGCAACGACTCGTTGACTTATTTGACTCCACGACAGAATTTCTCAGCGAAATAAATTCTGTTCTGAGTGATTAATTCCAAAACAATAAGAACCATATTACTTATTTGGAAAATTTAATGACGTCCAAACAAAGCCCCAAGAAAAAGATGTAACGATTATCCAAGCTCGGACAATATTGTTAGGCTTCCAAATAAAATTTAATTTATTTAGATCTTTATTGCTACGTGAGGATTATCAATATTTTTCAAATCTGCGACATAAGGAATAAAATAGGAAGGCTTAAAAATGTATACATGTCCAAATTAATGAGTAAATAAGACTTAGTCAACAAGCGTCAAGAGAAAAGACTAATTGTGACTTAAAGTCGTTAAGCCTCTAGAAAATATGCCAAATTGAATTGAAGTTAACAGACTTTATGTTCAAATTAAAATCGTCAAACGTCAAAAAAAACGGCTAATTTTTACTTAACCCCTTGACCTACAACCACGAGTACTCCTCGTGTTTAAATGTTCGGGCCAAACACAACGACCACGAGCATATTTCGTGACGCGCCGCTTGGGCCAATCACATCGAGCATGAGCTCAACTCGTGGCGACTCGCTTGGGCCAATCAAATCGAGTACGAGCTCAATCAACTACTGGCGCAGCGCTTGCGTTAGTAGTGCTGCACAATTAATGCATTTTCTTGCGAAACAGAATTTTTTGAAGTCCATATTTTACGTTTTCAGTTGTGCCATGAAAAAGCATGAAGTTTTGCGCATACAATTGGGCACGCGTGGCATGCCTCAGTCGGACTGGTTTCTGCTGCTGTATTCGGACGTAAGGAAAGTAGGCCAAAGGGTTAAATCCGTTAAGCCTCTAAAAAATGTCAAATTTAATTAAAGTTAAAAGACTTTATGACTAATGAATGTCAAAATGTCACTTAAAGTGACAAGCGTCAAGAAAAATGACTAATTTTGACTTAAAGCCGTTCAGACCTAGAAAAAATGTTGACTTTAATTAAACGTTTACACATTTTCATTTAAAATTCCAAATGTAAAACTTTAAGTCAAAATTTAAGTCTGGACTAAAAAAAAATCATGTGAACCGCATGAAATTTTCGCAGATAATTTTTTTAAGCGGTTCTCAACAGGAACGAACTTCATCCTGGCATGAACCGCAAAGTTACTGCGGAAACTCCATGCGTTTCAAGGTGTGAACCGCTGGAAGTTATCTACGGAAATTTAGTGGGGTTCATATTAGGAACCGCATGAAGTTCGTGCAGATAGTGGAGTGAACCGCATGAAAGTTTCGCAGTTAACTTCATGCGCATCTCTTGGAACCGCATGAAGTTTAGGGGCACGAGCCTGGTTTGCACTCTTGAAGAAAAAGCCAAGTACACTTCTGTGCAATAAAATTAAACGAACAAAATATGTTATAGTTTAAAACAGACTTCCTGGTTACGAAAATATGTAAATTTGTCAATTTCCTTAATGTGAAAATTTGGCATCATTTGGACAACAATTCTAAAATTCGAATTATAACTAAAATAGAAGATGGTTTTTAGTTTCGGCTTTTTAATAAAGGTGTTATTTTCAAGTTATGGTGTTTTATCATTTATTGAAAATGTTGCAAACCCGAATTATACAACTAGAATATTGTAAAATATACTATACTTGTGTTTAATTTTATTGCACAGAAGTGTACATTTTAAAGAGCAGAGGAACCGTGGTTCCTTTTGTCCGAACCGGTTCCTGAGCGCACTTTGCTAAGAACCGGTTCATTGAACCGGTTCCTGAACTGACAGCCCATCTTAATTGCTAATATTATTGTTGGTCTATTTTGCAGTTCAACTTCTATACTAGTTGCCTGTATGTTGGCTTCTCTGTGTTTTTGTTTTTCATGGTGCTTTAAATTTTTTTTTTTATTATGACAGCTGTGCCTCCATGAGCTTTGTTGTCTGGGTGATTAGTTGTGTATACTATGTAGTCTTTAATTCTGATAAAATGTATGGATGCAATTCTAGTTTCCGATATTAGCATTATGTCTATTTAGAGTGTTTAGGAATATTTCGAGTTCTTGCCTAAAACGAGTGGAGTCGAAATCATTTAAAAGAATTAATTGTGAAATTCGATGACGTCCTTTAAAATTCGACTAGCTGAGTCGGAATGAGAACCGTTCAAAAGTTTAAGATGACAATTAAAATCTTCAACAAGGATAACAGGAATTCTTTGGGAAATGAAATAATTCCAAACAGAAGTAGGGCGAATTATAGAAGGGGATGTAACCAGTGGCGGCTCGTGGATGTTCTGCGGTGGGGCAATGGAAGAAAATTTGACCAAAACAGCAACTCTTATAGAGTAAGTAGTGCGGCACGAGCGACATCTTTGTCTTTGCCCTCCCTACGGAAATCTACGAGCCGCCGCTGGATGTAACCAGATAAATTGGGGTTTTCAGAAATATGGAGACTTCTAAAGGGAAATAGAAGTGCTGATGAGACCAGTGTTAATCTTAATATTTTTTAAAATAGAAGAATAACCTTCCAGTTTTACGAGGGTCGTTTTTTTTCAACCTCCGATGGGCCATAATAAGAAGACAAGTGTATATAAAACAATGATTTTTATACCAAAAGTTATGTACACTTATGGTTATTTATCGACATAATCACCTTGGAGATTAAGGTATTTGTCGTACCTGTGAATGAGCTATCCAATACCCTCTTCAAAAAATCTTGCCGCCAATGAATTTAAATGCGTCTTGACGTTGTCTTCAAGCTCCTCGTTATTTTGGAATATACCCGAAACAAAACAACAATTGCAACAATGGATGCACACAAACTCGCCAAATAAGCCAAAAAAGTTCAAACAAACCTTCAACAACCGAAAGGTTATGGCTACCGTGTTTTGGTACCAAAAAGGTGTGTTGCTTTTGGAGTTCATGCAGCCACGGACCACGATTAATGCAGCTGATTATTGCGAAACGGTACAACGTCTGCGAAGAGCCATACAAAACAAAAGAAGAGGCTTGCTGACTTCTGGAGTTGTTTTGATCCATGACAACATCCGTCCTCACACGGCTGCTCTAACCCATTGCTTGAGCAATTTTAGAGGGATATTTTCGATCAGTCCTGGTCTAGCGCCGAGTGACTTCCATGTTTTCCCTGAACTAAAGAAGTGGCTAGGAGGGCAGCGCTTCCAAAATAACGAGTAGCTTCAAGACAACGCCAAGACATATTTAAATTCATTGGTGGCAACATTTTATGAAGAGGATATTGGAAAGCTTGTTCACAGGTGCGACAAATGGCTCAATCTCCAAGGTGATTATGTCGATAAATAACCATAAGTGTATATAACTTTTGGTATAAAAATCATTGTTTTATATACACTTGTCTTTATATTATGGCCCATCGGAGGTTGAAAAAAAAACGACCCTCGTATATTATTGGTGTCTTTTGCCCAGGTTTCTGATAAGCAAACAATGTTCGGTTTAATTGAACTGTTAAATTTGATTTCTTTGTTTGGTAACTTCTAATATTCCATTGCATTAGTCTTAGAGATATTATATGGAGGAGAGAGAAGAGGGGTGGATGATTGGTTGGTGGAATTTGATTTTCAAAAGTAAGGAAACACGATAGGTATCGACGAACGAAGTTGGATTTTTCATCATACAATTTATAAATTAACTTTTTAGAGTGTGGGAAGGGAAGAATCAATATTGTAGCATAATTTTTTGAGGTGTAGGAGGAGGAAGATCGTTGTTTAGAGAGTAAAAAAAAATCTGGAGTAAATTTAGCTAAGTAAGGTATAGTGGAGAGTGTTAAAGGATGACGGCGGCGTGGAAGTTGCATTAGGAAGTCATGTTCTAGATGTCACGCTGCCAGCCGTCTCTGCAACCGACCCTAACTATCCCAATTGCCACCTCTGCTACCTCGGCCGTACCATGAGTCAGTTTTGTTTAACATATTCGGGACATGTTTTTGGAGAGTGTACCAACCTCAGTCGCTGAATGAGGGAATGTGTACAGCAGTGACGGTTCGCGGGTTTTTTTCTGGTACGGCCGAGGAACAAGAGGTGGTAATACAGATAGGTGCGGTCACGCAGCCAGCTGTCTCTGCAACTGACCCTACCTATCTGTATTACTACCTCTTGTTCCTCGGCCGTACCAGGACTGTACACACCTCATTTTTTAGGAGGACTAACATCAATTACATATTTTGGAGACCCACACCGTGGGCACCTTGGCTTTCCTTTACAAATATTTTTAGTATGACCATATCCTAAACATGAGTGGCATTGGATAACAGAGAAGTTCATATTTCGGGGGATTTATTGGTACAAAAAACAAGTTTAATTGAACAAAAAAAGGGCAAAGGCGCAAACATACCACTATCACGTTATTTGAGTTCATGGCACGATGTAATTTTTAAATTACAGTTTATCACGCTCGGAAGCACACTATTTTCGCGTGACAGTGTGATAGCAGTTTAGGCAGAGACGATGAACCATACCAATTCTTCGTCTTTAAAAGTTTAGCATTGAAAATGGAATGTAATAGTAGTTCTTCGTATTGGGAAGAAGAACTTGATGCTGTGGCTGCATAAGTTGCTCCCAGTTAAGAGAAAAGAACTCTCCGAACATAGGATCATGTAATAAATAAAAATATAGCACAGTTGGGAGAATTTCATGGGTTAGTTCCGGAATTTCAAAAAGATCTGAAACGTTTTCATATGTATTATAAATAAAACACTTTCTTTGTTAATATCACACGATTTATTAATAACTAAGTTTTCATATGTATTTTCGAATAACCGAAAAGGATTTTGATACCTTACATGACCTCATTAGAAACAACAAAAACAGTATACTCAACTTTGTAGAGCTGCTATGTCTACTGAAGAAAAAGTGGGTGAACAGTGCGGACAGGATGTCACGTTTGTCGAAAAGATGTAGACACGCCACAAAATAAAACGTTGATGTGATATCAGTATGTGTCTGGCAGATACAACAATCATGGTAAACAACACCGCGTATTTTCGCCCGTGACGTGAAGTTGCGTAATAGCACGTGAGCTCACGTGGCGGTCTCTTTTGAGCTAACTTTTTTTTTTTTTTTTTTGAAGGATGTTTGATGGAATTGCGGGTTAAGGAGAGCGAATGACTATGAGGGAATCGGCGTAAGCGATTTGCTGTTCGGCCACTAACGTTCATTTTAATATTTGAGAATTCGTTTTCATAATTAATGGGACAAACACTAAACAACCATGTACCCGAACGATAACTTTTCGTTAATAAAAGCTACCGCCCGAGCGTGGGATTCGAACCCACGACGCCTCGCACCGAAAGCGGGTGAGCTAACTTTTCCAACGTTTTACATGAATGGCTTGGAATGGGTTAGAATTTAAACTTGATATAATTTCCTCTTCTGAGAAAAACGGGTCCATATCGCGTACGATGTCTTCAACTGTGATACATTACTACAGGACTAAAGCCATTGAAGAATGTTTTTCCAACGAGTTAGGGTTTTTCAAAAGTTTATTGGCTTCAGAATAGTTTTAAAATTGAGTGCATATTCTTTTTCTACCTCTACGTGCTTTATGTAAAATATGACCATTTCATGGTCACAGGAACATCTTGGTTATATTTTTTTTCTAGATAGATTGAATAAGGAGCTCTACCTGTGAAATTAAATGTGTTAATATCAATGGACACTAGATTTCGGTATTGACTAGACTGGTGTTATTATTAAGTTTCAATAGATAAATTAAATACCAGGTGACTGTTATTGATTGAGACTTTTTTTATAGTTTATAAACTATAATAATGTATTTTAAATATTCAAAACAAAATAACTGAAGGCCAAGGATAAAAACAATGTTTTGATGTTACCTGGCAGTTACACGTGCTTCTATTGTTTATTAATAATTGTTTCGCACAAAAAACGGTAAAAGTAAATTTATTATGAGGTAACGCAGGCGAGTGGGTAGAATATGGAAAACGTTGTTTATTTGGATACAATTGGGTTTAATTAACGTCAAAGTAATAATCCACGTGGAGAATGAAAAGCCCGAGTCGGTCGCCTCCTTGCGCGAGGCCTTTGGAGGCCAACGTACGCTTCCCCCTCCCCTCGCAATTCAAACCGACTGAAGCATCATCGATCCGTTCTCCTGTATTCCCTTCGACACGCCAAACCTTATCAACCGTCAATTAATTCATACCATCCACGTGTACATTTTCCAAACATATTTTCTTTATTAAAAAAAAAATACATTAATATATTCGGAAACCGAGAAGAAAAAAATTGTTTGTCGGCCCGAAAGAGAAAGTCTGCGATCGGGCGGCGGCGCGTGTTGGCCCGAGTTTCCCCGAGTGCGGCTGCACCTTGACCAATCTCAACGTAAGTTGTTATAGCTGTGCCACGTTCCTGGAGAATTAGACAATAATGATACTTAGACGCATTTTCACTTGGCCAATTAAGCATCCTTGAGCGTTTTCTAGCTTCGCTAGCTCACCTACATAGCTTTGTTTTAATGTCTCAACGATCGTGACGGCTAGCCTCTAGTCCGTCCTTTACCTCGACACTCTCGTGTTCGAGATGATTTTTGGCAAATTTTTTTTCTAGGCCAAATTTGACGCGCCGCTATCGCGAATTTTTATCCGCCAACCTTGTAACCAATTAATACTGCTTTGTGGTGTCTAAACATGTTTACCGTTCACTATTGTTTGCACTGATTTATCAAAATAAATGGGCGATTGTTAAATTTGTTCTCATGTTTCCTGATCATTTTGCTATTTTCTATATATATTACACCAAATATATATATTTTGTCAATGGATTTGGTTAAGTTTTAATTATGTTCATTTTCCTAAAAGTTTCTTCCCCAAAAATTCCTATTTTAAAACATATTTTTCATTGTGTTTACAAGTTTAAAACAATCAATTTGTTTTAACTTGTGATATGCAAATTGTAAAAAAAATATGTTCAATTTTGATCCAAACATCCCAAATTTTTTTTGCAAACAAACTAGCAACTTTCAAAATTGTAAGTAGAAAAATGGTGACGTGGCCATCATGTTACTTTCTCCGACTTGATGGTATCATAGCCATTTACATTTACGTTTTCATGGTTTATTTTCAATTGATATGATATTTTAAATGCACATCGAGCATTGTGTAAACTCGGATGAAACTGACGTTTAAAACGTCAAAATTATGAAAGATGGAAAAATTATACTTCAAATTCAAAAACTCAGATTACTCAAAAACTAAAGGGATTTCGAAAAAAAAACTTATTCCTCTTAAGTTGTTCATTTTAGCATTCTGTACAATTATTATAAAAATAATAATTATAATAAATTTGCTGTAACTATTATCGTTTTATAATTATAAACCAAAAATTAAAAAAAAATATAATAAATTTTTTTCTTGAATAAAAATAATTTTATGAAAAATGTTTTCAAGCAAAAGATGTTCACTTCTTTGTTGTCTCCAAAGTTTGTTTAAATGTTTTTGTGATATTTTTCATATTTAAGAAAATATTGTCAAAAACCAAAAAACAGTTAAGGTAAACACCCACTTCTGGTGTACGAAATTTTACCAAAAGCTTTTCAGTTCTTCAGATTATCAAATAAGACGGATGTTCAAAGTTTCATATCAATTTCTCTATTAGTTTTTGAGACACAGCGCGCACAGGCAGACACACACACAGATACATACAGACACCAGACACACACACAGACACAAAACATTTTTTTCCAGAAATTGTTAAAATGGCATCTAGGGGATCCAAAACGGATATTTCCGTAAAAAAAATTTTGAAAAAAAATCACGATCACAATACTTTCTCGTACTTCGTAACGGAGAAAGTAAAAAACCAAAAAGATACTTTACGTTGTCATTTCTGGATTGCATTTTTCGCTATTTCGGGTTACAAGCTAATTTCAGCATTGAAATATTAACAATTATTGTAGTATCATTGAACGTGACATTTGTAAACTCAAAATCAAATCTGCATCTGCACCTATTCTGTGTTTATGATGAAAACATTGCACAATTGCTTTCACATCACATAAAAAGAATATACATTTTGTTGTTTGATTGTCAATCAAAATCAAACCCAGTGAGATTTTGAAATAGCCTTTTTTTATGAATTGCTCAATTTGGCATTCTCTGCAATTATTGCTAATGCAAAATGGATGTAACTGTTATTATTTTTTAATTATAGACAAAAAACTAAAAACAAATATTTTTTTAATACTCCTTCAATAATCAAAAAGGTTACGAGAAACATATATAAATAAAAGATGTCCAATTTTTTCTTGCATTCAATATTTATTAAAATGTTTTTCTAATATTTTTCATATTTAAACATTTTCTGAAATAAACTAAAAACGGTTAAAGTAATTTCCGGTGTACTAAATTTTACTAAAAGCTTTCTAGTTTTTTGGATTGTTAAATATATTTTATGTTCAAAGTTTCATTTGTAAATATTTAGTGATTTCTTAGATACAGCGTCGATAGGCATAGACACAGAACAAACACAAGAAACTTGTTTCCAAAAATTGTCGGAATCGTCTGTAAGAATCTCACAACAGATCCCGTTAACAAAACATTTGAAAAATTTTCACAATACATTCCTGTATTTCGTACTGAAAAAGTAAGAATTTATGTCTGTGTGTCTGTCTGTAGGCGCAGTATTTCAAAAATAATATAGGAATTAATATTTAACTTTGAGCATAAGCCTTATTGGCAATCCGAAAAACTAACAGGCTTTTGACAAAATTTCGTACATCTTAACCGCATTTTTGCTGTTTCCCATATTTTTTTAAATTATGAAAAATATTACAAAAACATTTAAACAATAATTAGAGATATCGAGGGAATAAACATATTTTGTTTGTAAATATTTTTTATAAAATCTGATTTCCAAAAAAAATTGAATTTTTTGTCATTTTTGACATTTCATAATTATGAAATGATAATAGTTACATCTAAATTATAAATAGCTGTGGAGAAGGGCATTAGTTTTTGAGTAAACTGACAGTAAAGATGATTTGAATTGAAGTGTAATTTCATCATTTTCATCATAATTTTGACGTAATCAACGTAAGAATCATGCGATCCCGCAAAACGCTCAACTGGCGGAAAAAAGAATGAAACACTTGAAATTCGTGAAATTTCGATCATTTTCAAACCGCCATAACTCCGCGTATTTTCAACCGATTTTGATGAATCTTTGAGGGCGAAAAACTTTGAAGTGTCTTCTTTAAAGTCATGCATGCGAACTTAAGCCCCTTCCTCCCCCCTCTAGCGCCCCTGTGAAAAAAAAAGTTTTTTCTGGAAATCATGCCCAACTTTGACGATATCTACGTAGTTGTCGACTCGATCCACCATAAAGGCATTAAAATTTGATCAATTCCCTACACAGGACTCAAAAAACGAAGTTCCTACGACGATTCGGCACCAAGTAAGAAAAAATCCCATTTTGGCTCTACTTTAAGAGGGTAAACTCAGATTGGAATGATCCTTTTTCGAACCCTTCAACCCCCGAACATAAAAAAAAACACGTCCAATTTTGGCAACGTGCACCGGGTTGGAAAAAATGTGTCGACTCGATCCACCAAAAGGACATTGAAATGTGTTCAATTACCTGCGCAGGACTCAAATAACGAAGTGAAAAAGAGCGAATTTGCGAAGTGGTTTTTTGACTCGTAAGTCCGAAGTCTTTTGACGAAATTGATTTCGTTTTCACGGATGAAATTTTCTTTGCATGTTCTTTGAGGTATGCACGAAAATTTATTGTTTGCGCGAAATCTGGAATATCGTATTTTGTACCTTAGAACTCCTTTGACTAAAAACTTTATTTTAGGTCAAAAAAAGCTCACTTTAACGATGTCTGTAGGGTCGGAAAATAATGTGGGCCTAACTCACCACCATTCGTCAATTTTTCCATTCGTCCAATAAAAACAAATTACACTGACGTGAAAAAATAAAACACTTGAGATTTGTAAAAATTTAGGTAATTTTCAAATGGCCATAACTCGGCTTCTATCCAACCTATTTCGACGATCTTTTGAGAAATCAAAAGCAAAATGTGTCCTCTTTGAGAGTGTGTATGCCCCACTCAAAGAGAGGGCTCTACGCCCCTCCAAACGAAAAAATAAAAAGATCACAAAATGCACTTTTTACAATCACCCATAACTTTGTGCCAAATCGCCGTAGGAACTTCGTTTTTGAGTACTGCACAGGTAATTGAACACATTTCAATGCCTTGTTGGTGGATCGAGCCGACACATTTTTTCTAACTCGGTACACGTTGCCAAAGTTGAAAAGTCACTGAGTTATGTGCGAAAAACCTCCAAATTCACTTTTTTTTTCAAACAACCATAACTTGGTGCCAAATCGTCGTAGGAACTTCGTTCTTTGAGACCTGCATAGGGAATTGATGAAATCTTAATTCCTTTATGGTGGATCTAGTCGACAAAATTATTCCAACTCCGTATACATCGTCAAAGTTGGACGTGGTTTCCTGAAAAAAACATTTTTTTCACAGAGATGCTAGATGGGGCGGAAGGGGTTACGCTTAAGTTCGCATGCATGATTTTAAAGAAGACACTTCAGAGTTTTTCGTCCTCAAAGATTCAACAAAATCGATTAAAAATACGCCGAGTTATGGCGGTCGAAAAAATGGTCGAAATTTCTGGAATTTCATGGGTTTAATTTTTTTTCCTTCAGTATACATTTAAAATATCTTTTAAATTAAAAATAAATTATGAATGTCTAAAAATAAATAACATCAAATCATGATATGGCCATATCACAATTTTTTTAGAATTGTTCTAAAAATTTTATTTTTTCTGATTCGAGTCATTTTGATTTTGGTTGGGATATGTTAATTATTTCATACAGTGTGCCAAAGTTACATTATTTCTGAGCGGATTTGTAAATATTTCTCGAGTGGTATTTGTTTTAGAACTTCTCTATTCGTTGGGCGCAAATTTCCTCTAGTCCAATTTAAGTTTCGAGTGTAGTCATTTTGTTTCCAGTTGCGATATACCAATTGTTTTAAAGAATGATAAAATATAATAAAACTGAGCCGATTTTAAAATTTTCAAATTTCCATTTCTCGAATTCAGATTTTGGGTGTTGCCATTTTGTTTGTAGCTGGGATAAATATGTTAAAAATACATTTTTTCTGGGTGGATTTGAAAATTTTGAAGCTGATTCCGCGAATGGTATTTTAGAATTTTTCTATACGCCGTAAGCAAATTTTATATTTTCTTCAAATTAAGTTTCGATTGTTGTAATTTTCTCTCTTCTTTTTCTATTATTACCAAGTGGATTTTGAATTTTTAATGTTGATTCAACGAGTGGTATGTTTTACAATTTTTTGATTCATCGGACGCAAATTTAAATTTGTTTTTAGCTGTGATATTTCAATTGTTTTCCATTACGTTCAAAATATATTATTTCTGAGTGGATTTAAACATGCTCAAGCTTATTCCATGGGCGGTCTTGTTTTAAAATTATTCTATCCGACAAATACAAATTTCCTTCTCTCGATTTCAAGTTTCGAGTGTTTTCATTTTGTTTCCAGCTGGGATTGTTTTACAATATGTCAAAAATACATTATATCGGGTGTGTATAAATTGGCGGATAATCTACACGTGACGATATTCTTTCAAAAAGTCTAAGCAGGTTATCTTAATTCTAAAATGTTGTACCATGCGTCCTAAGCCTTCACGAGGTCCTCAAATTTTGAACATCCAGTCGTTAAATATGCGTTATTATTCGTTATTAATTTACAGAAAACCCTGCAATTTCGATAGTATGACTAGTTTTAAAATAATTTGTTAGCGTGTGCTGTCTTTCTATCTCAAACTTGTATTTTTAACACTTCTTAATTAGTTTATTTTTATAAAAAATACGTTCGGCAACGTGACAATCGATGTCACTTTGACACAAATAATTCATTCCAGGTTTGTGTCAATTCTGCTTTTCTTAATATCATCAGTTTGTATTAGTGCCCGCGTTTCAGTTTATTTATCTTTCTGTGTTATTTTCGTTTTGTTTTGTACAATTACAATGGATTTTACTATTTACTCGTAATATGTTTTAGCTTGCATCTGTAAATAAACCTCACTCTATCTATCTATTACCTTCTATTCTGAACCATGAGATTATTGATAAACAGGACACCACGTGAATGCTATGTTGCCAAATGTACATTTCTTTTAAATGGCTCCTGATGGCCTATGAGAAATGGTAGAACATTTTTTCATTGACATTTTCTATTCAGAATTTTAGGAAGAACATCGCCACGTGTAGATTATCCGCCAATTTATACACACCCGATATATCAGCGGATTTTGAAATTCTGAAGCTGATCCCACGAGTGGCATTTGCTTTAGAATTTGTCTATTCGTCGTACAAATTTCCCTTTCTCCAAATTAAATTTCAATTTTGTCTCTAGGTGGGATATGCCAATTGTGAAAAACTTATGATTACTGAGAGAATTGTGGATTTCTAAAGCTGATTCCACGAGTGGAATTTTTTTAGAATTTTCCCATCCTTCTGACGTATATTTCCATTTTTCGAATTCAAGTTTCGAATGATCCCATTTTGTTTCTAGCTGGAATATGTCAATTGTTTTACGGTATCTTAAAAATATACTATTATTGAGCGGATTTTGAAATTTTCAAGCTGATTCCACAAGTGGTTTTTGTTTTAGAATGTTTCTATTCGTCAGACGAAAATTTCCATTTCTCAAAGTTTCGAGTGTTTTTAGGTGAGATATGACACTTGCTTTATAATATGTCAAAAGTACTTTATCCAAAATCGGGTGTAATAATCAAATTATAGTGGTTATTTGAGCCATGCAATGTTCCTCATTACCCCGTAGTGAGAGAATAAGTTTCTCTCACGGAATGCATAGATCCTTTATAGGATTTTTGAAATATTTCAAATTGACACCACGTACGTCAAAATTTCTTGTCAAAATTTTATAAACATTATTTCAACATTTAACGCAATTAGTGGCGATTTTGGATAAAATATTATATTATACTCATGTGGAATTCCTCATTCGTCCCTTAAGAAAATTACCCGTTCGCTCTGCCAGCTCACTATTTTTTTAAACCTTTTCTTGCGGGACTAATTACGTACATTCCACATTCGTATAATAAATAACTATTATTTCTTGGTGTATATGAATTTTTTTGCCAGTAAAACTACATTTTTTAAAGCACAAATCTTGTTACGTCATCTCCAGCAATTTGAAGTTGGTTATAGCTAAAAAGCGGGGAAATACTTCAGGAAGTAGCACAACTGCGAAGAAACGCTCCAGGGGTATAGCGAGTGATAAAATGGCCTCCTTTTAATGTCGTGGACTCCTTCATGAGTTTAGAACATTAACAGCTGATACGAACAAAAAAATAGCAACAAAACTGCAAGAAAACCAGTTGCTGGCAGAATTAGAAGGTGATAAGTCAGAGCACTTGTAGAGCTTTATACTGACATAGAGAACTGTGTAGAAGATGGAAGTTTCTACTTTTATAAGTACCGATTAAAAATCTTTGAAATTGAGAAGGAGAGCAACAGAACCAGATTGAAGGAGAAAGTGCTAGCTTAATTTCTATAAGCGCAAGAACAAAGTGATGGAAAGTGCATGGTTTTGGTGTTTGAACAAGACCTGCGGGAAATGTTGCAGTTGGCCTTGTCATGTAATTACAAGCATGATGTACTTTTGCCAGTTAAGCCTGCCAAGTTAGTGCGCAAAGAAATTGCAAGTTACTCACGTTTCCTCTTTGATGGTAATTTTCCTTCTGGTTGACAAGAACAGTCCTTATATGTATGATTTTAAATGGTGCTGATATAAGTGATCAAGATGCTATATTTTCACACGCAAATTTGACGGTCTCCCACAACATTGTCTTTAACCACAAGAAACATGTGTCTACATATATGAAATGCCGGCATTCTTTAGAAAGGGAAACACCATTACCACTTTATATCGGAATAGATTCACACATCAGCCCAGCTACATCAATTGGGGCTCAGTGTAAGCTAAGACTGAGTTCTTCAGATTGAGAGCCAGCTTGCAACTGCTACCTGTGCAGATTTTTGTGAGATAGGAGCAATGGGACTGTTTACTATGGGTGCACTTGATAACTTGGACCATAATTCATCAAGTATAATTGCTGTGGGATTATTTTATGGCACTGGTAGAAGTCTGTTCCAGTTTCCTACATTATCTAATTTAAGGGTGAGAGAGATGGGCCAGTTTTTGGCTGTTACCAAGAATCATCTGTTACCAGAAATCATTCCTAGATGTGGCTTTAAAGACGACCAACGTGTCTATTCCAAAGCATTAAAATGATTCACAAGCGATGGTGGGACAACTAGAAGTTGCGATATTGAAGGAAAGCAACCGGCTCCAGTATGCTTGTAAAAGAAGATTTTTTTAAAAAGCTGCTGCTGTTGCCTTAATGGCTTTTCACGACTGCAAGAATGCATCAGAAGATCTTCAAACTAGCCTTAGTCAGATGTTACCCCTTTTCAATGAGAAGGGATGAATCTCGTGCGTTGGGCTGCCGGATATCTAAACCCTGCACAGATAACCGTTTTGACAGTTGATACACCTTTATATGCCCTTGCCAAGTTCACACCGTGAAAGTGGCCTCATACTCACGGAGAGGAAAAGTTCACGATAATGACGAGTGGCATTCATATTGAGATTGCAATTTGGAAAACGTTTGGTGACCACTTGGAATGGTGAGGATGGACTTGTGCATTGGCTAAGGCTGGTATTGTTTCATACGCCACAGCCGACTCTTTTCGTTCGGTCTAGCATGTGACTAGAATAAGACATTTTCACTAGGTGAAAGCATTTCTAAATGTTTAAAAAATGTATACTCTTACAAGAATTTAGATTGCAACGTAACGGCCCACGTCCACTCTGACCCAAGTTGCAGCTCTTCCAAGTGGAGTCTCTTTCAACGGCTTCCAACATGGTCAGCATATTTGTTGGCTAATTTGACAATTTTAGCTTTTAATATTAATACTTATATTGTCTGATTAATGTCATCTTGAATTTATGAAAGATTTTGTAAAAAATGCTTCAAAATGCAATTTGTAAATAAATAATAGTATATTATGCAACAAGTGTTATAAACGGCACTTTAGTCACGAGTGTTTAATAACGAGTGCCTAGAAAAGTTTATAACACGAATTGCATACTATACTTTTTCTACGATTAAATTGGTAAAATTTTGAAATTATTTTATTACCTTAAATTAACATGGTAATGGTTATATTATTATTAAATTAGTCTACTTGGGTAAATATACATTAACAGTTACGTTAGAGAGATTGTGGCAATTGCTAAAGGAAATGATTGATTCTCCTAAATTTCTTACAGGTTTTGTATTATTATTTATTTGATTTAAGTTGAAAGTATTCCTTGTTTCATTTATTTATTTTTTATTTTGACAACTTGTTTTTAAGTGACAACTTGATTTTGAGTTCAATTGATTTTAGCGATTTAAAAATCTGGAGCTAACTTCAGCCCATGACTAAATTGCACACACACAAGTCACAGTTTGTCAAGGTATATTTAAAGAATCACTCAGCGTCATGGAAACATATGCGATAAATGACATTTTAGAGGTGGGAGTAGAAAAATAAATAAAACGAAGATAGTAAACTATTAAGGCGTCATTCACTGTTTAAGACGCTGCACCAACTTTCCTAATTGGGTGGAGTTATCCACCGACAATTGCTGCAACGTTTTCGATGTCGCCTAGACGGTGTTTCTTTCTCTACTTACGGTTATTTGCTTAGTTTATAACTCCATAGCGAAATTCCTTTTCTCCGTCAATGATAATGAGCTGATGAGACGAACGTAGATCGAAACCGGCCCGCAGTTGTCGATGATGGGGAAATAATGATTAATGTTTAAATAAAATGAGATTTAAATTGGCTAATCCAGCTGCTGCTTTCCCGTGAACTAAGAAATTCATTATTCATAATAATTACAAGGATTGCAACACGTGCACAATTATTGAACCGACCGATGCACTTTCTAAATAAAACCTTGGCAATGGTGATTTGCAATTTTGCACTTTTCATTTATCTCGGTGTTACATGACTCTGATATATAAATAGGTTATGCAATAAGAAACTTTGATGAAAATCTCTTGAAACCAAGAGAAAAATATATGGAATTACAATAACATATAGGAGTATGTAATAACGAACGCGTATGTTTATAAGAAAGCATTTTTATTATTTGTAAACAATATATAAATCGCCTTCAAAAGTTTTGGAGATTACTTCGTGAAATAGTTTGAGTGGGAGAGTTTGAGTGTAAGAGCATTTCATAAATGAACTTTTTACTTTCTTCGTATAAAGTACGGGGAAATATTGTGATCGTGGTTTTTGTTAAAGTCGAAATTTCAACGTAAATATCCATTGTATTTATATCCATAAAAATAATCAATGTGAGGCTTTCATTATGGATAATAACAACGAATTCGCCGCTATCCGCTTATGTGATCATTGACTGAAGAAGGAAGTTCTCAGACAAGAGGGATTATTGTAGCACTGCCGACAATTGTTTAAAGGCCTGACACGCACTGGCAACTGGTATATTTTAGGCCGGCATTTTTATGTTTCTGTCTAAATTATAAAAAAAAAATAATATAAGCAAGCATTGCCTGGCGGCTGAATAGCCGTCTCGACACGTCGTCTACTCTAAGAATCTTTTTAAAGCTTGTTGACTTGTACTAAAAATTAAGATGGCGAATAAATATAGCACTACTTCCTTGTCACTAAAAATTCAGAACGAATTCATAGATCTATTGGAAGACGACGCGACGCGACGTGAGAAAAATAATAATTGATCAAATAAAGCTAAATAGTTTTGTATGATATTTGACAGCTTGTCAATTTATTAGTAGTTATTTATGGAAGCGACGTGAAAGTTGTAGAATCGTTTATTGATTTGGTTAGACACTAAACTAAAAACTGCTGAAGAAACGACAAAAATGATTTTTACGAAATTTGAAAATGGCGGATATACAAAAGCAGAGGACAAACTTATGACAATGATTCGGTAACAAAAAGCACACTGGTATTCATCGATGGGATATTTTAATTTTTGTCACTGGTCAAGGTGTTAAGCGCAGTGTAGAGACTCATCTAACGCAAGAGAAGCGGTGACTATGGTAAAAAAAAAAACAAAAAATATGACAATAGTATTTATGGGGAGTAAGAAATACTAAATTTCGGCCATAAAAATCAGGCCGAAACTACGATTTAGCGTATCTATGGCCGAAAAAATATTATGCATAATCTAGACAACCTTCCGCGGAATATGAGAAGGCTATGCAAAAATCTGACACTGACAATTAAATGGTGCGCGATATAAAATTTCCCAAAACACTGTTTTTACTTAAGGCAGGCGAAAAAATATCGAGTGTAACTCATGCCGAAATGCTTTAGCAACCCTTCACTTTTAGCAACCCTCGCTCGCTCGTGTTGCATAAACTTATTTTCGGCCCTTGATACACTATATACTATATGGATCTCAAACTTTTTGATGCAAATTCTTCAAATTGATATTTTTTACATATTTTCAAATCGTTAAATGTGTTTTTTTTCTGTTTCTAGTTCGGGTTTGTATTATTGTTGTTCTATCTATATTTATCCACCAGCGACCTTTTTTAATCGGACACTGTTTTCGAAGTAAAGTTTAAGTACAAGCAAAGGGAGGTGGGTGGGCCCTATCCTACCCTCCAATTAGAACATAAGTGAGGGTTTCACTATTGAAAACTCTTGATGTAAATAGATTGTTGTTGCTTCGATGAACAAATTTATTTATAGAAACTCTGAGACGTGTTCAAAAGATTGTAGGGTAGGACAGAGCCCACCCACCATCCTGCGTTTCAATTTTATAATTATAATCAACCTACAAACCCTCTTTCTGGGTGGTTTAAAACTCAAATCTCCAGTGGTTTGACCTAGAAGTTACTTCAATTGAACACTGTTTTCTACGTACAGTTCAAGTTAAAATAAACGGTGGTGGATGGGCCCATATCTAATCCTCCAATTCTTAGAGCATAAACGTGGGTTTCACTATTGAAAATTCTTGATGTAAAAAGAATGCAATAGACTATTGTTGCTTCGATAATCCAATTTATTTATAGAAAGTTCAAAGGATTCTATGGTGGGATATGGCCCACTCACCACCCATCGTTTTAATTTCAATTCAACCCACAAACCTTTCTTTCTTTTTTGGTGGTTTTGCAACTTAAATCTCCAATGGTTTGACCAAAAAGTTTCTTCAATTAAACACTGTTTTCTACGTAAAGTTCAAGTGTAAATAAAGGGTGGGGGGTGGAGGGTGGGCCCTATCCTATCCTCCAATTCTTAGAACATAAACGAGGGTTTCCTTATTGAAAATTCTTGACGTAAAGAAGACATCTAAAGAACGAAGTATTAGAACGAGATCAGACGCAGTGGCGGTTGCAAAGGGTGGGGGGGTCTAATCGGACCCCCCTGAATTTTTCGCTTAACAATTTTTATTGTTAAAAATTACCGATATTAATAAACAAATAATATAATCGGTAAATTTTTAAAACGTTGAAAAAGCATAGGGAGATTTCAAGGAACAGGTGTATGAGAGCGAAAGCACCAGTTTATTTATCTTTTTTTTAATTATCCCTCCTAGACTGCTTGGTTGGAAACGCCCTTGATCAGACCCTGGAATTTTATTCAACTTAATGCAATATTTTTCTTTTCTGTGTTACCTCAATTTATATGAATCTGTCCTTTTGGAAATTAACGATCCGAAACAATACCAACAAAAAATTGGGCTAAATATCCATCAAATTGCTATAAAATTGAATTCTAGTACAAAACGCAGTTACAACAGCCAACAAAACTTGTGAAGAATTGGAGATATCCCACCGAGTGTCGAGTTAAAATGAAAACAAATATGAGAGGTGAAAATTTGCGAGATGTGGGGCCATCATTAAAAGAAGAAATACAAAGGGAAAGGTTTTTTGTCATTGGATATAGTTGTCCAGAAAATATAAGCATGTCTTTGTAGCGAAGTATTCGTACCTAATACCATCTAATATATTTTAAATGAAAATGTTGATGCTAAGTGAACAACTCTGTTGACATTGACGAAGAACAGTTTCATTTTGAAAGAAACAAGATTCAGAATTGTGTCTCTAACTGCTCTACAAGAACATGCAAAACATTGGAAAAACGGGCAAGGGCGTCTTGAACTTCTAATATTTATTAAAAAATATCGGCTGGAAAACTCTGTATGATTGTTAAGAATTTGTTTCAATAAAAGCTAGCAGTGTCGCTAGTTAATGAACGGAGCTTTTCCAAATTAAGATTGATTAAAACTTATCCACAATGAGTGATTTAAGATTGCGAAATCTAGCGATATTCTCCATAGAAAATCAATTAACAGCATGTGATCGACTTAGAAAGGGCGCCAAATGTGGGACCGCCACATGTAGTAAAAGCTCTGGTATTAACAGTATATTTTATGAAATATATATGCAATACAGTTCTATAAGTCATTGTTTTTTATGGTCCTTTTATTCCAGAGAAGTTTGATTCTTAAGTTTTTTCATCAACTTCGAAAAAAAATCTTTTTATAAGTTGCTTATTTTAGAATTCCCTATAATTACTGTTCATGTAAATTTGTTTGTCATTAAAAATTAGATACCAAAACCCATATTTTTTTTTCTAATTTAATTTTTTTTCCTAGAGGAGTTTATGAAAAATATGTATTAACAAAATATGTTTAGTTCTTCGTTATCTTCGTCAATTGTAAAAGTGTTTTTGTAAAATGTATTGCATTAAAAAAATCGGGAAAAATTTTTTAAAAAGGAGACTGTTAAAAAACACCGTTTTTTACCTAACACCTATTAAATATGTATCCGTATGCCTACGGATGATGAAAACATAGGTTAGACCGCGGAAAAGTCTGGGCAAAACTTTTGAGGTTCTTTCAAAGATCAAAAATTCAGGGTGGATTATATCGATTTTCTCTGAAACTATCAATGATACAAAAAAATGTGTCAGATAAAAGTTGAATGGTTTGGAGGGGAACATACAATGGTGACATAGTGACCTTGGTTTGACCTTGTGAAATTCGCGTCAGTTGAAATTCAAGGTGCGCGCTGTATCTCAAAAACTAATCCAGGAATTAACATGAAACTTTAAACATAAGTCTTATTTGATAATCCTAAGAAAAGAAAAGCTTTTGAAAAAATTTCATACCTGCGCAAATTTTACAAGGTCAAACCAAGGTCACTATGTCACTACTGTATGTTCCCCTCCAAACCCTCAAGCTTTTATCTGAAATATTTTTTGTATCATTGATAGTTTCAGAGAAGGATATAATGCATTTTTTAGGGATAGAACCTTAAAATCTATAGGCATTGCGGATACATCTTACATAGGTTTTTCCCGTTGCGGCGTTAGGTAAAAAAATATATTTTTGCCAGAAAATGTGCATTACTTATATAATGGGCCCATACAACAGATATGGTTTCAAACTACATTATAAAATCTATTGGTAGCTTTTGGAGATTTGTTGTATGACAATAATACAAATTTCAAGTTATAATCCCCAAGAGATTTCTTGGGAATTACTTGCTTACGATTATGTCGCCCTTCAACTGTGTTTGGACGACGCTCGCTAGACTGTGAAATGGTTGGGTTGGGCGGGGTTTGGTGTAAACGCTACAGCAGAAGTGTTTTTTTACAACTTCTCTCCTGCCACCGATGCGAAAAAAAAACCACAATATTCTAATATGCTTCGCACGCTCACGCTGCACTGTGTGCCATATCCGAGCGCGAGCGCCAGGGGGGGATTTGGAGGAAAAAAATAAAATTCAAAATTTCGAGAAAAAAACATATCCACTTCATTGTAGATACATGAAACCCTTCTGATCTTGCATATTTATATTTTTTAACCCCCTATATT
This sequence comes from Ocypus olens, assembly GCA_910593695.2. NCBI lineage: Eukaryota > Metazoa > Arthropoda > Insecta > Coleoptera > Staphylinidae > Ocypus > Ocypus olens. Next base: position 28,936,850 of record OU343048.1, on the reverse strand, counting down.
ATTTGCAATTAACGCTTAAAGTTGATCGATTTAGAAAACTTCATTTTTACGGTATTTCACGCGCACGTTTAAAAAATTATAGCATGGATTGTAAGCTTGCTATCAATACAACATTATACAGAATTGTTTATAACATAATACTGTATGCTATGGTTAACAAATCAAGTCTCTAAATATTTTAGAACAAAATTTAAAAATGTTTGAATATGATAAATATTTTAAATATACATTTTGCCTTTAAGAAGGGTTGTATAAAAAATGCCAACTCGATGAGGTCTGGGACTACCGCCAAAAATTAGTTCAATGTTTTCTCTAACTACCCTCAAAATTTCGTATCTCCACCGGTGCGTTTTTGGGGTTTTTTAATTTTTTTTATTCGGCGCCACTAATTAAAATTGGGTCGACCGAGGCCCGTGTGTCGTGCCGTGAGTATCGCGGAGTCGTGCGCGCTATCGTCGAGCAGCACAAAAAAAAATAAAAACACACTTAAAACGCACCTGCAAAAATTCAAAAAAATTAGGGCAGTTACAGAAGACACTGACAAATGTTTGTTTGATAGTCTCAATCCTCCCGATTTGCGATTTTGCAAAATAATTAATATAATAATAATAATTCATTGCAGCAAAATTATACACAAATGTTATAATCTTTACAATGGTTGTGATTGTCACCAAAAAATGTTCTATGTTTTTAACTACCAAATCGAATCTCTATATGTGCGTTTTGTGTGCCTTTTTGGCCGCACACAAGTGACAGTGAAGACGAACAGACTGATGAGGATGAGAAATGTAATGTATATTCTGATTAACAATTCACATTTTAAACCAGAGTTTAAATTATTTTTAACTACAGCAGATACTTTTCACATTTGTCCGTTTTTTGGAGGTGTTATAATTTTTATTAACCGAAATGAATCGATTCGGTCATTGGCCAAAAAGGGACACAAAACGCACATATAGAGATTCGAAATTTTGGCAGTTAAAAATATGGAACATTTTTTTGTGACAATCATAATCATTTTAACATTTGTGTATAATTTTGCTGCAATGAATTATTATTATTATATTAATTATTTTGCAAAATCGCAAATCGGGAGGATTGAGACTATCATATAAACATTTGTCAATGTCTTCTGTAACTGCCCTAATTTTTTTGAATTTTTGCAGGTGCGTTTTAAGTGTGTTTTTATTTTTTTTGTGCTGCTCGAGGACAGTGCGCTCGACTCCGCGATACTCGCGGCACGGCACACGGGCCTCGGTCGACCCAATTTTAATTGGTGGCGCCGAATAAAAAAATTTAAAAAACCCCAAAAACGCACCGGTGGAGATACGAAATTTTGAGGGTAGTTAGAGAAAACATTGAACTAATTTTTGGCGGTAGTCCCAGACCTCATCGAGTTGGCATTTTTTATATAACCCTTCTTAAAGACAAAATGTATATTTAAAATATTTATCATATTCAAACATTTTTAAATTTTGTTCTAAAATATTTAGAGACTTGATTTTTTAACCATAGCATACAGTATTATGTTATAAACAATTCTGTATAATTTTGTATTGATAGCAAGCTTACAATCCATGTTATAATTTTTTAAACGTGCGCGTGAAATACCGTAAAAATAAAGTTTTCTAAATCGATCAACTTTAAGCGTTAATTGCAAATAATATAGGGGGTTAAAAAATATAAATATGCAAGATCAGAAGGGTTTCATGTATCTACAATGAAGTGGATATGTTTTTTTCTCGAAATTTTGAATTTTATTTTTTTCCTCCAAATCCCCCCCTGGCGCTCGCGCTCGGATTTGGCACACAGTGCGCTGTAGCGGGGTGCAGACATAGCCTCTCTCTTTTAGAATCGCAGGCGCAACCTTGAGTGTATTAGATATACGGAAATAGCACTGAGTTAATTTACCCTCTTTGTAAGCTGGGTTGCCTACAGTCATAACAATTTAATTTAATCCCCCTCTCGCGAGCGTTCACCGTACTTTTAATGGGTACCCTACCGTTAACTCTCGATGGCAGGTCGCTGATCTACGCCAATATCACCTGCATGTTGTTGTTATACCGGGTGCGGCAAAGCAGATAGTGCAGTTTGGAACTCCCAGTACATCTCGTGTGGTGGGGGTACCTACCTGGGAGGGATCTAATTTTGTCGGGGGGGTCGTGCCATTTTTAGTCGTTACCATGGTTTGGTTTGGAGAACATCGGGGCTTCGCCGTCTGCACGTTTCTTGAAAATAGCCGTTCTGCCGTCACCACTCGGGCCTTCCGGCTACATTTCAATCTTGCGCGTCGTGATCCCGTCCCTCACCGTAATTTAATCACGAGTTGGGTGCGTATATTAGAAGAAACTGGTTCCACACAAAGACGTAGGGGTTTAGGAAGACCCAGAACGGTAAAAACACCCGAAAATGTAGCGAAAGCAAGAGAAGCTATCGAACGGTCACCTATGCGCTCTGCCCGGAAGCATGCAACTGCATTGGCCATTGCTGACCGCTCTCTAAGACGGATATTGCATGAAGACTCATTCCACCCCTACAAGATGATGATTGTTCAAAAGTTAATGCCCCCTGATTATGAAAACCGTATCAATAGCTTCCAAGAAATCTTGGATCCATGCGACGTCAACTTTTTTCAGTAGTGACGAGGCCTACTTCCATCTCTGTGGAGGGGTGAATAAACCAAATTTTCGATACTAGGCTGTAAATAACCCAAGGAAACTTCACGAGAGACCACTTCACTCCCCAAAAGTCACCTTGTCGTGTGCGATTTCCAAATTTGGGGTGATCGGGCCTTATTTCTTTGAAGAGGACGGATGAACCGTAACTGTCAATGCTCAACGTTATGCTTTCATGTTGGAAAAAAAATTTCAACCTCGATTGGAAGAACTGATGGAGGAAGCAGATCTGTGAGACATTTGGTTTCAGCAGGACGGGACCACGGCCCATACTGCTCGAGTTTCAATGACGAAACTGCGACAGGTGTTCCCTGGGTTTCTCTGAGAGGTGATGTGGAGTGGCTTACACTCTCCCCTGATCTGAGCATTTGCGACTTCTTCCTGTGAGGCTACCTGAAGGAAAAGGTTTTTAGGCATCGACTTAGCACCTTGGAAGAACTCAGGGATCGAATTCGGGAAGGAAATCGCCGCTATACCCATCGAGATGTGCCAAAATGCGGCCGAAAATTTCAGAAATCGCCTTCATCAATGTATCGCTGTTGGTTGTTGGACATCTTTCTGATGTCATCTTCGAAACTTAATGCATAAAACGGCATGATGTACCGATTAAGATAAAATAAACCCCATTTCTTTAAGTTGCGCCGTTTTTTCTTTGATAGCCCTTCAAGTTTTGCCGCACCTTGTATATACACCGCGAATTGTGCTACCATCCCCTGACAGATAGCTGTTGACATCTATTGATAAGGTGCGACCCAATAAGCCGCAAGGATCAATTTTGGGTCCGTTGCTATTTCTGATCTTCCAGATAATGTGAATTTTGCTAAATTGACTCTCTAGGCAGATGACAATACATTTTTCAACCCATCGGCCCATATCTAGAAGTTGATACTAAACAGTAACAACATGTACTGAATTGGTTAAATATAAATAGGCTGTGATAAAAATGACCTTCACTAAGTAACCCCTGGGACTGTAGCCACCCCAACTCAATTTTGCAGAGAAGGCAATTTTTCCACCTCAGGAAAAATCCCGTATTTCACTCCCTTGATATATAATTTACTATTATAATATTGAAGATTGTCCGTCCACTAAGTATATTGATTTTAATACTGCGATTGTATAATTTATATTTATTTTTAATTTGCAATATGTTGTTCGGACGTTATTTCCAGACATTAATTTTAATTCTTTCTCTGTTTATCATTTTATTTAATTACACATAATTTATCCGCCTTCCGTCGATATAACAATTATTTATGAAACGCATTATTTATATATGTATCAGAAAATGAGAATTGATTATGTGAGTAAAACCGCTTAGTTATAACATGAATTAATTATTATTATTGTTTTGAGACGGGACGATTCCGACAATTTTTACTTTTTCCAGAAAAAGTACGTAAGTTTCGCTATTGCATTTTTTTTTAAATATCTACACAACGATCTAAAAAAATGTCTCTTGTGATCTTTTCACTTTCTCTGATTTAATGATAATAGGATTTTTAGTGATATTTTTCAATTTTATGGATTTTTTTCCGAAAACTGGTAAGATTTCGAAAAAAAAACCTTATTGTTTATAAAACATTATTTTTGGCATTTTCTACAATTATTCTTAATATAAATTTGATTTAACGTTTATATCATAATTATAGACAAAAATCTAAACAATTTTTTTTTTAATCAAAAAGTTTACTTTTAAATATATACTTAACACAGACAACCCGCAAACACGAAATTTTTTTTCTAGGGATCTCGAAACGGATATTTCCGTACTTCGTACGGAGAAAGTAATATTTGTTGTGTGCGCTTTGAACATAAGGGTTTTTTTGATAATTTGAAGCACCTTAACAGTTTTTTGTTTATTCCATTTTTTTGTAATATGATATATTTTACAAAACTATAAATGATGAAGATATCAAAAAACTTCACTTATTTTGTTAATAAAATTATTTCATAAACTCTTCTTGTTTCGAGACAAAAGGAACAATTGAAAAATGTTCACTTTATGTGTCTATAATTATAAAATGATGATACATCAAAGCTATAAACAACATTGTAGAAAATTCCATATTAAACAACTTATGAAACATGTATTTATTAATTATACCTGCTGGATATTAATTATTACCGTGGTCCCATCAAAATGTATTTAAGGACTAACGGGACACTTTGTTCGGTGTATTCCGCTATTTGTGTTATTGTTATTAATATTTTTGTAAGTTCTACTGCTAAATCCTACTCTTCAGTTGACCAGCATCTTCACCTGTAAATATTTAGGAAAATTATTTTACGATAACTCAAAAAAACCTAAACTGCCTATGCACAATGTGCGAGTAGTGTGTCCGTTTTGATTTCCAATAAAAATGGCAATTTAGTAAATATTTATGAAAGGAATGGATACACTGGAAGTAATCCAAGATATGTTAAATACACTGGTGAAAAAAAAATGAAACTTGAAATTCGTGAAATTTCGACCATAACTATTTCAATCGACTATTTCAATCGATTTTGATGAATCTTTGAGGGCGAAAAACTTTGAAGTGTCTTCTTTAGTCATGCGTAACTTAAGCGTAACCCCTTCCGCCCCTGTGAAAAGAAAAGTTTTTTTTGGAAACCTTATCCAACTTTGACGATGACTACGGAGTTGGAAAAATTTTTCTCGACTCGATCCACCATAAAGGCACTAAAATTTGATCAATTCCCTATGCAGGACTCAAAGAACGAAGTTCCTACGACAATTTGAAAAAAAAGTGCATTTTGAGTATTTTTTAAACGCCCATAACTTGGTGCCAAATCGTCGTTTTCACAGGGTTGCTAGAGGGGGGCGGAAGGGGTGACGCTTAAGTTCGCATGCATGACTTTAAAGAAGACACTTCAAAGTTTTTCGCCCTTAAAGATTCATCAAAAACGATTGAAAATACGCCGAGTTATGACGGTTTGAAAATGGTTGAAATTTCACGAATTTCAAGTGTTTCATTTTTTTCCTTCGGTATATAAACAATGAACTGTATTAAAGGCAGAAAATATGTATATTTACTATACACACGAATACATTTTTTTCGAAAACCCACTAGTGTTTGAAAATAAATTGATAAGATAAATATGCAAAATATCATTACAATTCCTTTTATACCAACAAATCGGCGAAAGTTACAAGATGGCCACGCCAACATTTTTGAAAAATGTCAGCATATCTGTCTTTATGTGGGCGCTGTATCACAAAATCCAATAAATATTTTCAAATGAAACATAAGAATTATTTAACAATCTAAAGGACTGCAAAGCTTTTAGTAAAATTTCGTGCACGTAAGTAGGTGCTTACCTGAACCGTTTCTTGTTTTTCCGATAAATAAAATATTAGATAATCGATAGTAATATGAAATAGGTATTAATTACCAAATAAAACTGAGTTCAAATTCTGAATGTTTAAAATGATTTAAAAACATTGAAAATGCCATAATAACGCCAAACCAGTCGAGAATTTTAAACATTCAAAATTTAGAAGTTTTATTTGGTAGAATTAATACCTGTTTAATATTACTATTAGTAATAATATTAACTACCATTACGTAAATACTAAAGCAATTAATTATATTAGATAAACAAACAAACAAATATTGACGGCAACAGAAATATGGACAGTTTTTGTTAATGAATGTTTCCTGTAAATTTTACGAAAAAAATGTGTTTGCTACTCTTGTCCATTATGAAATGATAATAGTTGTTTCAAATTTACATTAACAATTGATAAAGAAATTTTGAAATCTTGGTGGTTAAAAAAAATACCATATTATCATTAAATCGGAAAAAATAACATGCTGGCCACTATTCTGAAAAATTCCAATAGGAATTAAAACTCGTCTAATGCAATCCAAATTTGATGGTCGGCTGAAAAGTGTTATGTATAATACGACCGGTAATTATTTATATACCAAGGCACTGAAGTTGTTTTTTTGTGACGAGTATGGAGTTCATAATAATCCATACGAGTCATAACTTTAGGAGTAGATTACGTTTTTTCCTGGAATCGAGAAATTAAATATTAATTAGAATTTAATAGTAGGTAACCAGTTGCTATTTCATTTAAATTTGAAACGAGGAAAAGTAGCGGTTCGCGGGGTTTTTTGTGGTACGGCCGAGGTAGCAGAGGTGGTAATACAATTAGGTGCGGTCACTTAGCCAGCCGTCTCTGCAACCGACCCTATCTGTATTGCCACCCTTGCTGCCTCGGCCGTATCAGAAAAAAACCGCAAACCGCCACTGGCGGTTGTCCATATCTTATGTCAAATATACTTTTTAAGTATGGAACTAGATTTGGACAATAGTGACACCATAGGAGTTACTTGATAAAATATTACTTTACAGACTCGTCTGTTATACTTTACAGACTTATGTCGAACTTTACGGATGATTTCAGAAAAAATAATTTTTACATGTTAATAACGACACTATAGATTTTAAAGATTGTGGTGATGGAATAAGTAATTAAATAGTAATTATCTCCGCGTATTAGATACTCCAGAGGGTTTTGACAAGGCGTAAATGATGACTTTTGTGTTGCCTACTAATGACGGGAATCACGGCATGATTTATTATAAGAGCAAAAACTAGCCCGAAATATTCGCGATGACGGGATGTAAGGGAGAAGGGGATATTCTGTATCCAAGCAACTTTACCTAGCTATTTCGATTTTCTGCTCCCCTACTTATTTATTCAATATTTACTTCATTGCCAGATTATAATAGTATATTTAAATAAATTCGATACTATCAAAACGTCTAGCTAATTAAATAATAGCCAAAGCTATTTTTAAGTGAGCAAAGTGCTTAATCATGAGTCTGAAATCAGATGAGTGATTAAAACACTCTCACGTGTGTTAAACATGTTTTTTTCCATTTTCGATGTACATTCAAAATTATAATAATTTTTTTGTTACTTTGGAATTTCATTAAAAAAAACATTTTTCACCTCTTCGTTACATCATACTTATTATGTTTCATCCAAGCTGCCACTTCCGGAGGAGTAATTTGTAATTGATTGATGGTTGAGGCGTTAACTTCGTGATACATTTTGGAACTTTAAATAAAACAGTTTCTTTGTTAATCACACTTTATTATTTAGTGACTCGAGTTTGGATCATAAGCTGATCATTTTAACTTTAAATTTGAAAATGATCAGCTTATGATCGAATCGAGAGTCACTAAAAAATAAAGTGTGATATCAACAAACAAACTGTTTTATTTGGAGTAATTTGTAACTATCAGAATTCATGGCAATATTTTATAAATTAATATAGTTATAACACGTTTCTTGCCAATATTTACGTAAGTGATAGAGAACACAAAATGACACTAAAATATTGAGTTTGTTTATTCAGTTACCTAGTATATCTCGATTCATAACTATACAATCAGAAGAGATTTAAAAGCAGAAGTTTAGTCACTTATTTAAATGAATAATAACAAGATTTATTCACGAAAATGAAATAAAAAAATGAGTCCACCCCATCCATATTTTTTGCCTCTCTCTTCACTTCCACAACTTATATGAGGTAGGTTTCCAGCTCAGTGTGAAGATAGAGAGGCAGTTTTTGACATACCTCCAATCTCTCATGCCTAGGGTTGTATGGACTGCTTTCCATCCGGCCTAAACGTGATTACAGCCCAACTTCTAGCAATCCTCTCATCAACTCCACTTCAACCTTCAAACCTCGTGTTATAGTTTGTTACATGGTTGTACCTGCAAATCCAGTTTTTTTGTATAAGTTATTTCAGTCATCCACTTTACCTTCACACTACTCTCCGTCTACTTTCTATTACTCACTCTCTACGACTCGTTTAGTGGTCTCTTAATGTCCATCAATATAATCTTCCTTTTAAACTGTTCACCCCGTAGCCATATATCCCACTAACATTCTGTGATATTTTTGTAAGACTAGATATCCCGGTGTCGATCTCTCTAATTGTAATACCCATTTCAAGTACTGCATTTGTACACTTTCGACCATCCAGTTCACTACCTGCCCTGATACTTCTTTATCTCTCATAGATTTAATTAATAACCTTCCAATTCCAGCGGAACTGTGATAATATGTTTTCCTAAAACAAAATTCGTAAATGCATGATGTGCTATCTTGTGACATGGGGCTGAAGTTGTTCAAATTTAACCAAAAACTTGTGACATCATTTGGGAAGTCGCCTTATCGAATCAGTTGCTGCTTTAAATCATAAAATAACAGTTACACGCAACGTTTTCTCACTGGTTCATAACAAACGTTACGTTTAGTAACTAGTTCTTCCAATCTTTTCAAATAGTGATACAACAAAGTTCGACATTGTACTGAACAAAATTAAAGAAAGCATGAAAACAGAAAAGAGGGCGGCGATCATACCAGGAGACTTCAATTCTAAAAATAGACTGTGGGGGAGTAAAAGGGACGGCAAAAACGGAAACATGCTATTGGAATGGATGACGGAGAATGAAATTGTGCGTATAAACTACGGAAAAATACAAACATTCAAAAGAAATACCTTGGAATCATTCATAGACCTGACGATGTGTACAAATATCCTTGGAAGGTGGAAGAAAGTGAAAACCTAAGTCTTCATAAATTTATCTATTACTAGGTACACTCAATGCAGAGCAAGAAGATTTAAGACATAGGCTGGAGTATAAAAGAAGAACTGATACCGAAATTCCACTCCGCGCTGCTAAGTATATGAGTGAGGAGGGAATCCGTAAACGCTGACTAACTTATGCGTATAATTAGGAAATCCCTAAATACCACTTTTCTGAAAAAAACTGTACTAGTGGAGTGACGAATTAGATGAAATGAAAAAGTGTTGCACAAAACTAAGATGAGATTTGAATAGGGCATATTACGAATCCACAAGATTCGAAGAAATCACGTAAAACTACAAAACAGAAAGGAAGTTGTTGAGACTTGCAATAGTAAGGTCAAAGGAAACAGCCTGGAGGACGTATGTAAAGAGGTTAAAAACGACATCTGGGGTATGGGATATAAAATAGTAAGTAAAAAAAAACAATACCTGAGGCCAAGGTTTACTCTACCAGATGTAGAGCAAAAGGAAATTGCAAAGAAACTATCCCCAAGAGGAAATTAAACAAGAAAGCTCTGCCAAGTAAGGTAGGACCTTTTACCAAGGACCTGACTAAAGCGTTCGATTGTGTGTCACATCCGCTACTTATCAAAAAACTAGAAGCCCTTAATTGTAGTTATCAAAGTCGCAGTCTTTTGAGCTTAAATCTGTACAACCGGTTACAGAAAATCTTCATTGGTAATGAGGAATCGAAATATCTCCCAAATAAATATGGTGCCCCGCAAGGTTCCATCTTTGGTCCCATATTATTTTCATTTTTTATCAACGATCTCCCAAACAACACGAATTGTCAAAACATTTTATTTGTGGATGATGCAACACTTACTAATACCTCGGAAAGTTTGGAAGACGCATTAGTTCTCCATTATGAAGCAAGAACTGCGGAAGCTAATTGGCTAGCAATAAGTTGTTTATGAATGACATAAAGTCGGTGGAAATGCTATTTACCCAAAAAAACAGGATGTATCTTTTGCGAATACAACAAAATTCTTAACGATAAGTTCAGATCCCACCTTAAAATGGGATGTACATGGCATTGAGGTGGCAAAAAAGGTATCTAAAGGTATTTTTTGTCTTTGAAATATCGCCTTTAATGTGTCTCCTCAAGTGTTAATAAAACCCTATTATGGTCTATGTCATTGCCATTTGACATATGGGGTTTTAGTTTGGGGTCACTCAGCTTCATGACTATTTACATTACAGAGGAAAGCAGTTAGAATCGTTGCTAATTTAGGATATAAAGATGACTACAAATCCTCCTTCATCAATTACGAAAGTCGCAATGTTAATATGTACTCATTAAGGAATCAAGAAAATCTTAGTATGCCTCAAACTAGACTAGATAAGTCCCAAACAGCTTTATAACAAGCTGAGAACCATTATGATAATTTTACCGTTACCCAAATTCAAAAATACTGCAAAGGGCTTGCTGGTAAAAATGGCGCCATATACCTTTGATGAGTTTCTCGAGTCGGATATCTTTTAATACTGCATCTAACTCTATTTTACTATCAAAATATGATGTCATCGAATTTACCAAATTAATGTGTTGCCCTGAAGCTGACATTCACTCACTTTTTATTCTTTTATTATCTCGCTTATTATTAATATGCAGTTAGTGATACTAATACCTACTCTATTTTACAAATTAGTTTACGGTCTCGATATAATTTTATTTATTTTTGTCGTTGTATCACTATTTTAACATGTAATTCTCTTGTTATACATTTTGTGTGCATTATCATTATGTCTACTATTGTATTACTTCTATATGTATTCAGACGAATGTTAGACTTGCTGTCAAAATATGAATAAATACAATACAAAGGATGAGCTGGAAAAAGCAGCAGCCAACATTGAAATGATAAGGCCCCTGGGCTGGACGTGATAAATCCCTACATTTTTAAGGTAGTTAGAAAAACGGCCACAGAACAGGTACTAAAAGTGTTGAACTCCGAATACGCGACGGGAAACTTTCTGGAAATTTGGAAGATTGCAAGATTAATCCTGCTGGAAAAACCAATAAAGGAAGGAGAGAAACAACAAAAATCTGTCTGATAAACATACTGAGGAAACTATACGAAAAGCTTATAGGAGAGAGGATCAAAAAATAGATATAAGGGAGGATAGCTCCTAACCAATTCGACTTTACAAAGGGGAAATCTAAAACTGACGCCAAGAAGAAAATAATAGATAAAGTGGATGAAATAAAAATTGAGACCTCCAAAAACAGAAAATTCCGTATTTTGGTAACATTAAATATAGATAATGCATTCAACACGGTGCCTTGGGAAGGAATAAGGAATATGGCGAAGAAAATGGGAATTTTCAGGATATACAAAGGATAATAGGTGCTTACCTAGAGAATAGGACGTTAAAAATCGGAGATAAGGAAATCCTCTATATGTCCAGCGGGGTTCCACAGGGATCAGTACTCGGCCCAATATTAGGGATCATCTATTACAATAATATACTGGAATTGAAATTGAACAAGAAAACAACAATATAAAGCGTTGAGCACACCGGCGCGATCACGACCATGATCGCGATAGCGATACCGATGGCGATCTCACCCGTCCTATGTAATCAAATGTACCCGCGCACACCAGTTGCGATACGTTAGCGATAGAAGTGACTTGTGCAGCGATCGATCGCCAGGACATCCGCGATATAATTGTATTAGTTTGACATTTCTCAAAATAGTTTATGAAGTGAACATGAATTTTGTAACAAACAAAATTCCTAAATCAGACACTTATTTTGGAACGAAGGGAATACCAATTAAAATTCATACAGGGCGTCTACAAAATCTGACCCCGGGTAAATTTTTCAAAAACGTTTGGGTAAATCGAAAAATCGGCGAACATGTAACTCATTGGGCCCTATTATGTTTTTATCATTTTCGAAAAGTTTTCGATTGTCATCGATTGTCATCGAAAACTTTTCACTTCACGCGAGTTTCCGATTCTGTTTCTATCACCGATCGAGTTTCGAATGACGTCAGTCGAAAAGTAAGGTTCAGTTTTATCACGGAGTTTGGAGCAGGTGATAAGTGTGTTAACCATAAAATTGTAAAAATGGTCTTTATTTCGCTTTATTATTGCTGCAGGAATAAGAAGCAGCAGCTGAAAATTATTATTTGCTGCAATTTTAACGACATTTACGGGAATTTAGCAATCCATTTGAGACGCCGAAATGTGAATTTAGAATATTTGTTTTAAAAACAACAAATTTGTAAGAGTTTCGAACTAACACACCCATATTAGATGGTGATTAGTACTTTTCAATTCCACAATTCTTCAAAATGAACTTAATTACAGTTCGCTTCAAGTGCACTTTTCCCGCGTAAATTTGAAAAATAGCGAAAGCATGCCGTTATTAATTCACTTGCTTCGATTTTACAGTGTTGTCACACTTACTTTACCACGTTAGAAACGGAATACCAGTTTGCCGTTCGATCGAAAACCATGTGATAAATTTTCACGGTGTAAAGTTATTACCGTGATAAAAACAGAATAGGGCCCATTGTTTTTGAGAGCACAAAATCCCGCTCTGTTCTTGTTTCTGTGGCTACACATGTGCAGAAATGCACTTACGTCAGAAAAAGCACAGAGCGGTATTTTAAGTACCTGTCTATGGGGAATTTTGTTAAAAAGAGGGATTTTATACACAAACTTAACCCTCTCGCCGTTCATGACTGGTTGGGTGTATCACTCTAGGACGAACGTTTTTATTCAGATCTTTCGAACGACAAACTTGATATACCTTTCCATTTAAAATTTCTGAGTTGACCCCCGCTCCCATATCAACAATTTTTCGCTCAAAAAATGTGCCCCAAAAACAATGGGTTACGAGTTGGCCAATTTTTCGATCTACCCAACCTTTTCCAAAAAAAAATACCCGGGGTCAGGCTTTATAAACACCCTGTATATATGTATATATTGCTTACCTTGGCATTAAAATCGATTTTCACCATCCAAAACTGCTAGTAGCGGAGTTTCTTCTAGTTGTAAACTATTATTTTAATTAGTTTGCTAAATTAAGTACTATCGTGATCGTGGTCGTGATCGCGTTGGTATGGTTTCTGCTTCTCGCTATCGCGATCGCCATCGCCATCACGATTGCGATCGTGGTAGTGATCGCGCCGGTGTACTGTGGTGGTCACGGGCAGAAGCAAGAAAGAAGTCGAAAAAATGACGGAAACGACATCGGAAAAGACTGGAAATAGAATCCAAAGGACTAAAGATAGCCATTCACAAAACTGAAATGGTCATTCTACATGGAGGTAGTCATCTAAAAGAAATCAAAACAACTGTACGTAACCAAAGTATAAATGACAAGTCGGAATTAAAATACTTAGGGATATGGTTTGACCATAATTGCCACATGAAAACTCACGTAAAAAAAATAACAGAAAAAATGGTGATGTGGCCATCATGTTACTTTCTCCGACTTGATGGTATCATAGCCATTTATATTTACGTTTTCATGGTTTATTTTCAATTGAAATCATATTTTAAATGTACATCGAGCGTTGCGTAAACTCGGATGAAACTGACGTTTAAAACGTCAAAATTATGAAACGGAAAAATTATACTTCAAATTCAAAAACTCGGTTTACTCAAAAACTAACGAGATTTCGAAAAAAAATTATTCTTTAGAAGTTGTTCATTTCGGCATTCTCTACAATTATTATTCACATAAATTTGCTGTAACTATTATCATTTCATAATTATAAAATTAAAATTAAAAAAAAAAATAATTATTTTTTTTCGCAAAAAGCAATGATTTTATGAAAAATATTTTCAAGCAAAAGATGTTTATTTCTTTGTTGTCTTCAATGTTTGTTTAAATGTTTTTGTGATTTTTTTCATATTTAAGAAAATATTAACAAAACAACAAAAAACAGTTAAGGTAAACACCCACTTTCGGTGTACGAAATTTTACCATAAGCTTTTCAGTTCGTATGTTCAAAGTTTCATATCAATTGCTCTGTTAGTTTTTGAGATACAGCGCACACAGACAGACACACACACACTAGGCATCTAGGGACCCCAAAACGGATATTTCCGTAAAAAAAATTTTGAAAAAAAATCACGATCACAATACTTTCTCGTACTTCGTAACGGAGAAAGTGAAAACAAGAAAACAATAGAGGCAGTAGAAAAATAATAAATAAATAAAATAAAATAAATAAAGGAAGATCCTGAGCACGGTGGAATTATCGGTACTTCGATATGGAGATATCGGAATCTAGGAGAGTCGGCACTGAGAAAGCTACCGTTGAAGATCCCAAGTGGGTATAGAACAATCTCCACGGTGGCTTTGGGAGTGATAGAAAATATTCCACCTGTAGACTTGCCAATAGAGCAAAGGAAGCTAGCATACAAACTGGAAAATCTCCAAATCACTCAGAATACATTCTTCCTTACATTTTGGTTAAAGTATTAAACCGTTACCCTTTAAATTCCGAAATAATCGTACGAGAATGTAGGAATGTGTAATTTCAAAATTGTGCTCCATATTGAGTGTTTGAAAAAGATAAAAATAATTGTCACAAACTGGAAATTCTCCAAATCTACTCAGAATACATTCTTCTTTACATTTTGATTAAAGTTTTAAACCGGCACCTCTCAAATTCCAAATTAATCGTACGAGAATGTAGGAATGTGTAATTTTGAAATTGTGCTCCATATTGAGTGCTTCAAAAAATATAAAAACAATAGCCACACACTGGAAATTCTCCAAATCAACTCAGAATATATTCTTCTTTACATTTTGGTTAAAGTATTAAACCGTTACCCTTTAAATTCCGAAATAGTCGTACGAGAATATAGGAATGTGTCATTTCAAAATTGCGCTTTATATTTAGTGCTTGAAAAAATATAAAAACAATTAAGGGAAGGAGAAGGAGGAAACAAAAAAGGTATATTAAGCAAGTGGCAAGATAGATGGACTGCAGAAGAGCAAAAGGCCAGCTGGTTAAAAATAATCATCCCAAACTTCTCACAGTGGTGTAACAGGAATCATGGAAATGTGGACTATTACCTGACTCAATTTCTGAGTGGTCACGGCAACAATAGGGCATACCTAAAAAGATTCAGAATAAGGAACGACGCAGGTTGCAAATACTGCGGAGAGGAAAAACCACAGAGCACATCTTTTACAGTTTTAAGAGGTGGGAGAGATATCACATGGAGGTACGTGACCTTAGTCCAGAAAACACCAAGCAGAAGATGTTGACTGGGGAATATTCCTGGAACCTAGTACATAAATTTGTAAGAAGAGTCCCGAAGGAGAAGGAGGAGGAGAAAAGAAAGAAGCGAGGAAATAACCATGGAAACTAAAAAAGAAAATAACTAACTATGGTATGAGACACATGTCCGGGCGAATTCCCTGATGAAATGTTGCATAGCAATGCCGGGGGAAGAATTCAAATCGCCAAGTGGAAAGAGGATTTTAGTTGGTGAAAGGCCATAGTGTGGGCTGTAAGCTTTCCCTTAACCACAAAAAAAAGTTCATATTCTACTATTAAATGAAAATTTTTGGCCCATTAACACCCATAATTTTCAAGAGAGGAGTGTGCGGTTGTAAACTTTCAAAGAATCAATTTTGAATTAAAAGAAACATAATTCGAAAATAAAATATTTGACATGTAAATAACAGTATTTAAAGGAAGAGCTTAAAATATTTTATTATTCATTCGCTTTCTCTTCGTACAAAAAGAACGTTCGAATGCAATAATTAACAGAAAAAATGTGATACATATCTCAAAAACGACCGTAAAGGTGTAATTTTCACCGAAACAATTTTTGCCATCTCCAAATTTATACCAGAGATCTACCTTAACGATTTTCGTAAATACCTCCTCTGCACGCAACACTAATTACATAAATTAACGCATCTTCAGTTAAATAATAAAAAATATTATAATGTTATGTTGGTGGAATCTGGAATGAAAGCACCAGCAAACAACAAATATAAAGTTATGTTCGTGAACGATTAGTGCGAAACGAACGTATCCAGCGTTGCAGATTAATAAGGTGCGAGCCACTGAATTTTGCTGCAGAGATGGCCATGCTTGAGAGAGATATATTTAGCGACAATCTGAGTATCGTATTTCTCATTTTATTGATAAATGTAGCAGTCATGTCTGAGATTAATTAATTAAGTATATACAAGTGAGACAACAAAAATATAATTTTTGCCCGATCTGTCATTTTCTTTAATTTACAAGCTTTGCTCTTCGGGCGGTTCGATCAACTTACGGCCCATGGCTCCGTTGTAAAGTATGTTCATTAAAAAAAACTCGTGTGCCATGATTTTTTATTTTTTTAAATTTAAATTGGTAACTAGATAAAATCTAGACCCCGGAAGAAATCAAAAACTTAAGACTAGACGAGGGTGCCAAAACGGGAACCCAAAGTTAAATGACATGATTCGCATGTTGACATGCACAACTAATAACTAATTTCTGGTAACTTGAACGAAAAGCTTGGTATATTTTCGTTACCGTTCCCGGGTTGTTAAGAAGCTGCCTCAACCGATTTCTAAGATCATCATGTTGTAGCTTGTGCTTCTCGCTACAACTCCGTAGAGATCTGTTACTCCTCACGCAGAGGTTGAAATTTACTGACGTTTAAAACGTCAAAATTATGAAGGAATGTTGGACTCATTACGAATTTGATTTGTTTACCTTCCGGCCAAATGCGGCCCGACAGACCAAACGTTTCGTATTCGGTCACTACAAAGGCATATTCGCGTATACATCTCATACTGCTGTTTTAATGGTTTACGTTGCGGGCTCAGACTAATTTCAGTTTTTTGTTTATTTCTCCGATGCGCAATTTGTTTCGACTACGCCACTGGCGGAATCCCTGGTGTTGATTGTACCGGCCAACAATCAGTAGTGACGTGCACGCAAAGATCCATTGATCCGAGTATATCAGTTTGTATAAATTTACGAGTTTCAGGATTTTTGTACTCGTATTTCTGCGTTATTTTCATCTTGTTTTGTTCAATTATAATGGATTTACATTTAATGAGAACGCCGACGTGTATATTATGTACGGTTTCGGTAATGGTAAAAATACAATATCGAGTAAGTTTTCATCCCTTTACAAATCTCGAAGGCTAAATCAACGACTATGTGAACCAGGTATATTTGTCCCCAAAAATGCAAACAGTGGTCGGCTACGGCAGAGGCACAACTTGAAGAGCAAGTTCTAAGTGCAATGAAACAAGATCGCTCCACAATTAGCTGTACCCTTGTGTGTGAACTTCGACGTTCGACCAAGATATTTGACTTCAGTGCTCCCTTGTATGGGCACGACATCGGAATCACAACTTCCATCATCAACTTTGCTGCTTCCCTGAGGATACGACGTTTGATCACATAGAACAAATTGAACTTCGCTGCTCTATTGTGAGGCAGGACACTCAACTACGACAATCTAGACTTTGCATCTACGCTTTACTCTTCTACTCCGAGTAAACCCACATGATCTTGAGATTAATGAAAAATAGGGCAGCCCGTGAATGCGATGTTGCCAAATGCACTTTTCTTTTAAATGGCTCCTGATGGCATATTTTCTGTTCAGAATTTTATGTCGTATCTCGCCACGTGTAGATTATCCGCCAATTTATGAACGCCCGATATATACCTTATAATAGCGAATTAGCTAACTATACTAATACCATAGTCTTTATAAAATCATGATGGGCTATAAATATAAAGTACAATGCCTTGAAAGTTGGCGTCAGCGAAATTGTTTGCGTATTTTCGTCTCGCGAAGGGAAAACCCAAATATCGTCGTAGGGATTAACGATCCCTCTTCCCGGCTCTCTCTCGCCACTCTCTTGGCCGCTAATGCGCAAGGGCCCGATCCGGTGCGCATCAATTTTCGGCGGTGTTCCTCTGGGAGCAGAAGGGAGCAGGACCGCGTGGGTTCAACGACCGCCGGGTTTATGTAACACGTGCAGGGCAGGAGACGCCCTACATTGCCCTACAGAAGGAGCGAGAGAGAGCGTCCCCTTCCTACCCTACACCACTTCTATATAGGCAGGACGAGGCCCTCCGAAAAACGAGAGTGACTGCCCAAAATAGACACGCAATCATTGCACCCCTCCCTTTCCGACCGCGCGCCCTCTCTTTCTTCGCCGTGATGTAATTGTAGGGACAAGTGGATGAAAGGGAGTTACCATCGGAAACCTGTTTTCCTATTAATATCCCAATTGTCAACGTCTTTGATTGACACAAATATTTTGTTAATCTGTGGATGAATCCAGTTTCCGATCGCAATGTTTGCTTAAAGTATCAATTTCCTTGCGAGCGATATTAATTAGGTATGACTCGTAGATTAAAGTTTGAGAGTGGATTTAATAACCAGTATCAAAGTGAGACACCTGTTTGGTTGTTGGTCATTGCCCTTGTTGAGCACGTGGAGCGTGATAGGGTACTCATGGCACCCTCCGGTTGTACAAAGCTACTGGGAATCGAATAAATTAATGTTACGACGGGCTATTACATAAATACGATTGATGGCTATTCCACTTCGTATATAAATGAAAAGATTGTATATATTCATGGTCGATGTTCTGTTCTTCGCGTATTACTTGCTAATTTTAGTTTTCCTTGTTCAAGTTTGGAGTGTTGCCCTTTTATTTTCACTCTGGATATGGTAATTGTGTTTATAAAAAATAGAAATGCATTGGTTCTTTTGTAGATATTCAAACTGTTGAAGCTAATTCCTCGATAGATACGCCAAATGTATCGGAATCAATACAAAAGTTGAAACGTTATATAATTTTTTAAATTTTTATCTAATTAATTATTTATTTTATCTTTTAATTTATTAATTTGTACTTTTATCTATAGGAACCCTGCCTATAGTGTATCCGATTTCTAACCGGGTAATGATTTTGCCAAAGAAGCGGAAGAAGTGTCGCTAAGCGTCTGAAATTCGTATAAGAAAAAAACCGCGGATTATGATCCAATGATGAATGAATGAATATGAGTCATGCGATGAAAGTGTTTTAAATCTTAGGGAAAAATTTTAGAATTAACTTTTATTTTAAAATATTGGACATCGCTATTAATTTGACATCCGAACGTTCTGAACTGTTAGAAAATTGCTGCTCCTTGTTTAAATGTTTGCAAGTATTTCATTCTGAAGAGTCCGAACATCTAAAAAAATGCTATATGGATTTAGATATTAAATTAAAGAAAAATATTCGGTACGTATTTTTTATTTCGGTTAAAAGACATATTTAGAAGGTGAACTCGTCCCTGGAAAATCAACCAAATTTATGTTTTTTGCTATAACTTCTAAACAAATCATGATAGCGTAATTTTGTAAATGTAGAAAATTTCAAAGCCCATCCTCTGGTGTAATATAAAATTGAGAAAAAATGTAAGTAGTTATAAAACTTTATTTTCGTATTTTCCGCTGGTGAACGTAAACCCTTAGAAAGGAAAGGTTTTATTTAAACGAAATGTATGGATATACAGGGTGTTTCAGAGCTCTGGGAAAGGTCAATCACGTGCTTATTTTTCAAAATTTCGAAAAATGTTTTATACAAAAGTTGTGTATAATAGTGAGATGCACGCCCTAAAAATATTTAAATTTATACAGGGTATCTCATAACAAAGTTGCAGACCAAACTTATGTTTTTTTTAAATGGAACTCTCTGTATTTTTTGCCATTTTTGAATTATATGGAGCAAATAACCTATTGTTTGCCGTTTTCGAAATATTTGAAGATTTGTTGAAATGCATGGTCTGGGTGATATTTTATTTTTGCCCCAGTGATTGACGTTAAACGATTCAAATCATTTTTATTATGTCTTTATATAGTTTGTCTTTATATATGATTTTTTAACGAATAATTATTGCTGCAATTACAAGCCATAAATATTTTTTTTACAGTCGCGAAGTAGTCAATACACACATTTTTTTTCACCAGTTACGAATACGCTATCAAATTTGTTCAGAAGTTATAGCCAAAAAACAAAAATATGGCTTATTTTCGAGGTGCGAGTTCACCCCCTAAATTAAACATGTTTTTTAGCCGAAACAAAAAATACATTTCAAATATTTTGACCTCCTCTACAAATCCATTAAATTTTAATCAAATCGAAGAGGAACACTTGTTGTGAAAGTGATATTTTACGGGATGATTAGGAAGTTTCCTGCACGAGCCGTAGGCCAGTCCTGGAATCCCACAAGTCCCGTAAAATCACTTTTGGAACGAGTTATGTACAATATTTTTTCTGCAGCCGTTTTTTATGTTAAAAAAGCAAAGACACCCACGAATGTTATATGACAACCGCTGTCTTAATTAAATACGAAGTTGATGTTTTTGTCAAGGCCGCCTACATATATACGCAAAATCGTCCCGAAAGTAACAAAAAGCGTCCCGAAAGTAAAGAAATCGTTCCGAAAGAGAAACAAAATCGTCCCGAAAGTAGTTATTTTCGGGACGATTTTGTGAAGTGGTTATGTAAAGTGGTACTTTCGATTTTATAAATCATACCGAAAATTTTATTTTCAGGACGGCTGCAGAAAGAAAATATTTACGGCCAACTATAACAAAAGAGCGATTTCCTAATTTAGCCATAATTGATGAGTTTGCATAAAAAAAAAATCGCGAAAAGTATTGTTTTAAAATGTAGATCAACACTGAGTAGCGTTCAAATAGTCGATGTTCTTGCCACGGAACTGTGGCGTCGTTGTGGTTCCTCGAAGGTCGTCATGTGAGCATCACATAATCTTGGAATTTCTGTGGAGCTGTAAGATCCACTCGGTTGCGTAGTTTTCGCATAGTCTCACAATCATTCTCTTCTTCCGGCATTTCTAAAATTATCCAATCACTGTCATTGTCGTCGGTTTCCCTGAATTATATTTCTTCGTCTTCTTCAATCCTGTCAGTAGGCTTCGGCTCTTAAACTTCGTTGCTTCCTGGGGGTATAATAACCCTTTTTTCCACAAATTTTTCTTCGAAGACGACCTCCTTATATCTGTAAAGCTTGTTGTTTTCTTCAATGTAGATCTTGTATCCGTCGTCGTTATCATAGCCGATGAGGATTACTTTAAAGGCCTTCAGATCCATGTTCGTCCTTTGCTCCTTCGATATGAATAAACATGCTCGAAAGGTGATGTTCCTGGGACCTGTCATGTTAAGAATGTGGATACCTGTTCGTTTCATCTCGGTGCCTGAGGAATATTTACATGCATTATAATGGGCATTATAAGACGTTGAACAATACCTTTCTTGTGTAGACTCGTCCTGATCTGTTTGCTGACGAACTCCCTGCCATTATCACTCCGCAGCTTTCGACTGTTTCTGCCTCAACTAGGAACTGGCTTAGTTTTTCAGCAACGGATTTTTGCCGCAGAAAATAAACTGTCCTGAATTTTGTGTAATCGTCCTTGAAAATCACAAAATATCGATATCCAGACCTCGAACATCCGCGTGAGTTTGTTTTGATGGTACAATTGCAGCAGGTTTCCCTTACTCACTGCATTGTCCTCATTTTATAGGGTTTAACTTCTCACAACCAACTTGAACAGTGCTCCATGACGATGTCCCTCTAATTGTTAAGTAGAAAGTTGAAGACTTCAGCTAATGAGATGAACTAGCTGTCCGAGTACTTATCCT
Organism: Ocypus olens; assembly: GCA_910593695.2. NCBI lineage: Eukaryota > Metazoa > Arthropoda > Insecta > Coleoptera > Staphylinidae > Ocypus > Ocypus olens. The sequence goes on along the minus strand of OU343048.1, from coordinate 28,914,896 downwards.
GGACTGTAAGAACAGAGAACAGATTCCTCTTGATTCAGGGTACACACCAAACATTAGCCAAGGTAATTTTTAACCATTTTTCTTGGATTGCTGCCCCAACTTCTTTAAGTGTTCCGATGGCTTCGATTTTCTTACCATTTGCTGTGGTCACTGTGTGTTCAGTTGAAAAAGACCCAAACTTTCTAAAGCAAATCTTATCATTTAAAATATGGCTTGTCGTGCCATTGCCATCCATGCATCTCGATGACTTAGTATGTGTTTCAGTTGAGTTAATAGTGGCGACTATCGTATTTGTGTCGGACTCCAGAGGACTGCCATCTGCAATTCATTTCCTGCACACTTTAACCATGTGATTGGGTTTCCTGCAGTAGTTGCATATCAGTTGTTTTTTCGTTTTCTTTGCATCGACTGAAATTCGTTGTTGCAATAACTTCTTCGATGATTGCAGGTGGCAAAAATATTTACTCAGTTTGATTTAATAATCGAAATCATGTTAACACAAATGTATTACACCTGTGAAGAAAGAATTCAAATAATTAATTTAAGAGCGGGAACAGCACTCAAGGTATTTGTTTTCGGTTGCATACCCGTTTGCATAACAATTTTTAATATTGTTCATAATTTTGACAATACTGGCTACGTGAGTAATTTTCATCGTAAAAGGGCCAAAAGAAGAAATATTTTATTGGAAGAGATGAAACTCAACATTTTATGTTACGTAGAAAAGAACCCCATATCTTCTTATTATTGCAGCACAGTTTCAAATAAGTTCAGCTGCCGTTTATACGACAATAAAATAATCTAAATACAATGCTTATACGTTTTCAAATCATCAGCAATTATCATATGAAGACAAAGACTGACGAAAATAATTCTGTGACCGTATTTAATTTAAATAACCTAACTTCATTCGTAATACGTTGTGTCACTGCCACATTTCAATGAAATACCATACGTTAATGTGATTATTTTACGATTTAACATGGGCGTTAATAATAGTATGTTCAGTGATAAAATAAAAGCCATGCATGTCTGATGGGAAATAAATAGTTATTATTATAAGAGAGGATTTTTAAATTTTTCGAATTCAAAAAATAAGCCCCTCTGCCCAGGAAATATTTTGCTGCACGTGAAGGGGCGGCCAACTCATCATATGCACGCGGGCGGCCAAGGGTCTAGGATCGGCCCTGATTACATGCCGTTTGAATTTGAACTTTCTTGTAAGTTTGAACACTTCACGGCCATGTTAATCGTAAAAACTATCGCTACTGGTCTAAAGAAAATCCTCACTGGATAATATTAATAGTCTTTATTATGTAGCATAAAGCTTTACATTGTTCAATAGTTAATAATATAAAAAGTACAGAGAATACATGTGCATCTACCATTAACCCTTTCAAGCCTGTTCTTGTACTTGTCCCGATTTAATCTGTAGTTATATCATAGAAAGTTATAAAACTGTTTGGTTGAAGAAATTTCTTTAGCAATTTATTCGAGAGTTGTAAAGCTTAGAAATAATAAGAAACGTGGTTTTGTAGTTGAAATAAAAGAGGAACCGGGGGTGGGCCCTATCCTACAATCCAACCTGTGGCCCACGCGCCTTTGTTTCCACCAATTAAAAAGTTAATACAAATACAAAAATAAGGTCTTCTCTGTCTTTCTTACTTGTTTAATTTATTTATTAGTAAAAACCTGGACGCGTGAGTAACGGATTGGATTGTAGGAAAGGGACCACATGCCATCCTTCGAATCTACATTATTTTAAACTACAAAACTTTGATTAAAGGAATTTCTTTAACAATTTATTGGAAAGGTATAATTTGTAGAAATAATACGAAACGTGATTTTGTAGTTCAATTAAAAGTGGAAGCGCGGGTGGTGGGTTGGCCCTATCCTACAATCCAACCTGTGGCTCACGCACCCATGTTTCCACCAATTAGTAAGTGAATAGAAAAATAAGGCCTTCACTGTCTTTCTTACTCGTTTAACTTATTTATTAGTGGAAACCTAAACGGGTGAGAAACGGATTGGATTGTAGGATAGGGCCCACCCGCCACCCCCGGTTCCACTTTTAATTGAACTGCAAAATCACGTTTCGTATTATTTATAAAAATTATACCTCTCCAATAAATTTTTCAAAAAATTCCTTTAATCAAAGTTTCAAATTCATCGAATCAACATTATTTTATACTACAAAACTCTGTTCTGTTGAAGAAATTTCTTTAACAATTTATATGAGAGAAATAATAAGATGCTATGTTGCCAAATGTACATTTCTTTTAAATGGCTCCTGATGGCCCATCAGGAATGATACAACATTTTTTTATGGACATTTTCTATTCGGAATTTTAGGAAGAATATCGCCACGTGTAGATTACACACCCGATATACAGTGTTTTTTTAATTAAGAATAATTCCATTTATGCAAGTAAACCCGAAGTACTAAGTATAATTTAATATTTAAGCAAACATAACCATTTCATTTCGTTCTAATGTTTCCACAGTTCTTCACAAGATCGTTCGATCTAAAACTTTCCCAATTTGCAGGGAAAACTGCGACCTATCTTTTGTCCGTTTTCCCTCAATAAAAAAAAAAACGAAAAACTTATTTTCGGCGAGCGATTCTCGTCCGGTCATACATCAACCCGAACCTTTTCGCTGTCAAGTGATTGCTTTTAACCGTTATCCTTGTTGGCGCACGGATATCCCTTTTCCTCATTATTTCTGGAGAAAAAAAGAATATGTAAAGACACACGACGCTAATTTATATATTTTCGTTTCAAGTACCATCTGCTTTCAGGTGCATGCAATTATATTCGCAAAATACAAAATGACTATTCTACTTTCTACCGTGGCGTGGTTGTAATTTAATGTACATAATTTACTTGGGAGTAATTACGAAAATCACGCAATAAATAAATCATGTTTTTTTTCGGTATTACAAATGAAAATGAAATCTATCGGGGGTTTTTGGAAAAATTAAGAAATATTATAGGTGCGCAGCTTCCGGAAAAGTTAGTGATTCTGGAAAAACTGAAGATGTACTATTTCTAGAGTTTTATTTTGGTTTATAGCTGCATGCGTCTGGAATGTTTACTGACATTCTTTGTAAATTCATTAAGGAGTTACTAGAAAATTTTACAAATCTAATTAATAGTTCGCACTTAACAAGGTAGAGATTTTGAAATTAAAAGATGCACAATATATTCGCGAGCATCCACTTTTAAATTACCTAAAATTGCATTTCTTTGGCAGTTATAACTATTGGAATAATAACATTTTGCCCCAATCGAAAAATAATAATGATAATAATAGTAATAATAATTACACTTTGCACTCGCCGGAATAGTAAATTGGATAAATCTGACATATACACGGTGTTTCTAAATTGATGCGAAAGATTTTAAAGGGTGATTTGCAATGAGCAAAAAATAAGGGAGGTCTTTCTATAATTTTTTGTTCAAAACCCCTTTCTCTCCATGCAACAGCCCTTTAAAGTTAAGGGAAAACATTGTTTTTATTTCATTTATCCACGATGGAAAAATTCAGAAGAATGAAATTTGGCAGATAACTATTCCTAATAAAATGGCACTTTTTGACGATTTTTGTAACCCTAAAATGTTATTACAAGGGGTTGACAAAATCAACCCCTATAATAGTTTGCAACAGAACATTTTAATGCGTATTCATTTTTCTATTTTTTCGTTCTGTTAGTAATTTTATTTCTACATCTATTTTAATATGTTTGTATTGTCATACCAAATTTAATTTTAATATGTTTTTTAAATTCCATATTTTATTTCTTAGTTATTTGTCTTATTTATACACTTAATTTATAGTATGTATCACCTGACTTGTATAAGCGATTGAGTAATTACTCAAATATAGTATTATTATTGATTCAAATGGAGGGATTAAATCTCCAACTTTTTTGTCTCTTGACATTTTCTCCTAAAATTGTTAGTTTGATCACAAAAAAATAAAATCATGCTGAGACCTATTTGACAGAAATTCATAGATTGCTTATTATTTGTTAAGAAAAATCAACTAGGCTGATGTCAAATAAAGTCATACTATTTTCTCAAATTTCTCGAGAGTTTATACGTATGGACTGAAAACATGTTACACATCTAAATAAGACTTTATTGAAAGAATAGCGCTTTCTATTTAGTTTTGAAAAATAGAAATAGGCAAATGTGGACGCATTAAAAAGTTCTGACTTTTTTCACCCCCTTGTAATAACATTTTAGGGTTACAAAAATCGTAAAAAGTGGCATTTTATTAGGAACAGTTATCTGCCAAATTTCTTTCTTCTAAATCCTTCCATAGTGGATATATGAAATAAAAACAATTTGTTTTCCTTAACTTCAGAGGGCTGTAACTTGGAGAGGAAGGGGTTTTGAACAAAAAATTATATGCAAGACATCCCTTAATTTTTCCTGAAAAATCACCCTTTAAAATCTTTCGCATCAATTTAGAAACACCCTGTATGTATGCAAATATGCCACAAGTTTATTTGGAATGTTTTACAGGGCAGATAATATTAGTTTGTGTTTTTATTTACGTTTGCGATATTATTACAAAATCTGTCTTGGTTAATATATTTATGATGCACTTACAATATCTTGCCATTAAGAAAATACTAAATGTTATATATCGGTTACGATAAAAGCCCCAAAATCGAAAATATGCTCACGGTACTTTACCTCTGAGGTACAGAATTATATTTGATATTTGACTGCAGAGTAATATAAGTTGTAAAATGTGTGAATTAGAAGGGCTGTTTATTTTGCAAACCATCAGAAAATGATCAATGATGACTATAAGTTGTGTTCTCTTGTGGTTATTTCGAAATCACCTGAAGAATGTTTTTGGATTTTGACTAATTTACGACGTTATTTTAAGCAAATTTGAAAAGTTTCAAGTGTGTGGCAATTATTTCTATATTATTTTAAGCGATAAGAAAGTGAGTCATTTCGTCATGATTATAAGTTAAGTTCTCATGTGATTAATTATAAATCTAGTGAAGGAGTGTTTTCAGGTTTTGATTGAATTATGAAGCAGAATCCGTTTTAAGCAAATTTGGAAAATTTCAAGTCTGTAGCAAGTGTTTTTAAATTATTCTAAGCCATAACAAAGTGATTTCATTTCAATATATAAGTTAAGTTCTCGTATGATGATTTCTAAATGTAAGTATGACTATAAGCTGTATTCCTTGCGTGTGTGTCGAAGTTTAAAGTCAGGATGATATTAAATTTTAATTAAATTATTAATTCAAATATATTTTAGGCAAATGTATTTATTTGTTGTTTCAAGTGTGTGGCAATTGTTTTCATGTTTTTTTAACCAAAAGAAACATTAAGACATTAAGTTATGTTCTCGTGTGATTATTTCCAAATCTAGTGAAGAGGTGTTTTTATATTTCGATTAAATTATAAAGGAAAATCTATTCAAATATTGCTTGTTTTTGTCCTAAAAACCAGAATAACTCAGAAACGGTTAAATTTAGCTCAATAAAAGTTATTGTCAATTTAATTAGTATTAAAAACTACACATAAAAATGCAAACATATACCTAGTATTTCATTTAAAAAAAAACATAAGTTTGAGTTGGCTCTGTGTTGTGGAGCACCCTGTATACATAAAAATATTTTCCCACTATAGAGTCGATAATTATCTATAATCCTAAATATTTATGGCCAAAAAGTTACTTTGACGCTTCAGTGAGACACCCGGTATGATAAAAGAATGCCAGTATTTCCTTTTGAACCGACATCTGTATTCTGTAAAATCTTAATATCATTATTTAAAATTAATGTAATGTAAATAGATAATAAATTATTGCATTGAATGCATTTATAATAATTGTAAGATTAGAATTTGACAATACTGAGAAGTCATTGACCTCTGGTTTAATCGAGGAATAGATGGTGATGGATGCAGCAAATATGTTTCTATGGAGTGATAAGGACCCCTATTCTATTGATTTCTTAACACTCCCTAATGCTTTCGATATCGTGCCGACAGAATATACTGTAAAAGTCTTCAACGCCGTTTTGTCTATTGTGAAACTTTATATTTCTCTTGTAATAAAAATTCAGTAGAATAAATATAATAAGGTGAAAAATATTACTATTGGTATTTCCGAAGAACAGTGAAAAATCGGAAAAAAAAATTGTTTACAACTGTGTGTCAATATTTGCTTCCTTTATAGTGGAAGCAAGAATAGTGATACGCCTCATGTAACAACAAATTCGTGACTGGGACTTGGTGTTTGATATTGATTGTTGTTGGAAGTACGTAATCGACAAATTAGGCGAGTGAATGAACATAAACCAGGACTTATTGGCTATCATATTGTATAGTTTACCATCAAACTTAGAAAATTATGGATGAACAATTGAGTCTCGAGATAAATTGTCATTAACAGAAGTGGTTCGTGTGAAAATAATGCGCGGAAAAACGATTTTCGTGGAACTATTCAGAATGCTGACGAAAAAATAAACAAACAAAAAAGGGAAGCATAGAAATAACGATTTAAAACGCTGATAACATCGTTGTCATAGATGCAAGAAAATCGGCCATAAAGACACATAAAGAGGCGACGAAAAATAGGTGAATGCTCTAAATGTTCGGGTACTAAATTAAATAAATATATAAAATTATATTGAGAAATCCATATGAGAGACGTGTGATCGATGCAAGTGCAGATAGGAGTGTTATCAAGTGACTGTTATTGTCATAGAGACTGATATTCCTGTAATAAAAAATAAACAAGCGGTGCATAATAATAGGTGTAGTAAAAAGAAATCCATTATTTTTGCATGAAATTGAAGCCTTTATTCATCATACTTACAATGATGCGATTCAGGTAAAATATGCGCCGTTTTATTCGATAACTTGTTACTATTTTGAAAGTAATTTTATTATGCCTCTCTGATAGAAGCCCCCGTCCCCATTGGCAAAAAACTGGGACAGTCAATTTTCACAAGCCTATCTCGAGGCACATTTTTTTACCAGCAACATCGATTGCCATGGACAGGGACAGGTGGTAATCACTTGGTGCTAGATCCGAACTATAAGGTGGATACATAAGAACCTCCCAACCAAGAACCAGGAGTTTTACGTCGAGTCACTATCGAAATGTGTGGCCTGGCATTGTCCTGATGGAACACAATTCCTCTCCTATTGGCCGAGGCTGATCGCTTCTGGGCGATTGCTTCCTTTAGACCAGAGGTCACCAAAGTAGTCTATATAGACCCCGAGGGGTCTATTTAACAAAAGTAGGGGTCGATCTAAGCCAGGGGGTCTAATGGGGGTCGATCCCAATCGGAGGGTCGATTGGGGGTCGAAGAAAAAACAAGTGAAAAAAAATGTAAGGAGATATAAACCTCAATTTTCATATTTTCCGCTAGTGAACATGAAACCTTTTTTAGTGGAAAGGTTTTATTTAGAGGAAATGTATGAATATATATTTGGATTCCGCGTTTGGAAAAAATTATTAAACTATTTTAGGTCATCATCATTTATGTCTTTATGTATAATTTTTTCATTATTACAGGAAATACAACCCATAAATATCAATAATTTTTTTTACAGTCTCAAAGTAGCCAATACACATTTTTTTACACCAGTGGATAGGCTATCAAGATTTGTTCAGTAGTTACAGCCAAAAGACAAAAATATGGCTGATTTTTGAGGGGCGAGTTCACAAAAAATATTTTTGTGGGGGTCGATGGAGATGTCGAAAAATAATATAGGGATCGATGATCAAAAAAGTTTGGCGACCCCTGCTTTAGACGGTCAAATTGTTGACAGAACAGGTCAGAATTAAGAGTTGTGCCGAAGGGGAGCAGCTCATAGTAGATGATTCCCCGCCAATCCCACCAAACACACAGCAAAACCTTCCTGGCCGTTAATCCTGGCTTGGCCACCGTTTGCGCTGGCTCGCCGCGATTTGACCCCGACCGTTTTTACTTGACGTTGTCGTAAGAGTAATCCACTTTTCATCACCAGTCACCATCCGCTTCAGAAATGGGTCGATTTTGTTGCGATTCGCCAGCGATTCGAAGATGGAAATTCGGTTCATGAGATTTTTGTGTGTGGCACCCATACACAAAGTTTATTTTTGTTCCATCCTTATGCAAACATGGCTTACATAACGGTCGGACATGACGATTTCCATAATTTTATCGACATTTTCGACAATTGGCCTTCCAGAGCGTGGTGTACCTTTGACATCGAAATTACCTGAACGGAAACAACGAAACTAAAATTACGCATGATTGGATGTTACAATATCAGGACCGTAAACACTATTTACATTTTCAGCCGCTTGGCTTGCGTTTTCGCCTTTATCGAAGAAAAACTGTAAAATATGGCGTATTTATTCTTTGCTGGTGTCCATATTTTTTAACCAATTACAGTGGAACCTCACTTATACGAAACATTCAGTTATACGAATACTTCTCTTTCTTCGGCGATACTCCCATCAGGCATGTGTACTTAATTGTGCACTTATACGACATTCAGTTATACGAAACATCCACTTATAAGAAGGAATGATCGGTCTCCCAACACAAATTTTATTCAGTTATACAAAGGAAGCACAGTTTTTTCCGCGATTTCTTTACGATCGGACTAGTTTCCTTCTATATACCCATCCACACTCCTCGTTCGCTCACGTATTTTGATTTCGCATTTAAAAATACCAATTGTATATAATATTAACAAGTATGAAAGTTTGTATCTTTGCACAATTTATTTGATGAGTCCAAGTGTAAGTTAATAATGTTATGCAGTTTTTAAGGAATGAAATAATTTACGCTAAAGTCTTCACATCTTCAAAAAAATACAATTCCAATTTTTTTCATGATTTTTTCCATAATCTCGAAGTAATCCTTGACAACGTACCATTGGGTTAATTCGCAATTTTTACAGCACCCTGTATAATTTGGCAAGAACGGAAAGGTGATTCGTCTGCAAAATATCAGCATGTGTTACAAGTGGTACTAAATAACTTGATGTGGAGAATTTAGACGTGGATGACCAACAGGCCACAAAAAATGCAGTGCATAGGAGTTATGCATAGTTAAAATTTTGGAACTTTGGAAAGCCTCTTCTAGGACGAAGAAAGTTTTCTATAAAAAGAATCAGTGGCATAAACGGGCCGTTTACATCCCATAAAATTTTGAAGAGAGTTGAAGAAAAACTACTTGCAATACCTTCGAGTAGAGATGGGCAGACGGTTCAGGAACCGGTTCGATGAACCGATTCTTAGCAAAGAGCGCTCAGGAACCGGTTCGGACAAAAGGAACTGCGGTTCCTCTGCTCTTTAATATGTACTTGGCTTTTTCTTCAAAAGTGAAAATCAGACGCGTACCCCTATCTGTAGAAGCACCGCATGAAGTCACCTGCGTAAACTTCATGCGGCTCCAAGAGATGCGCATGAAGTTAACTGAGAAAATTTCATGCTGTTCACTCCACTATTTCCACGAGCTTCATGCGGTTCCTGGTATGAATCGCATGAAATTTCCGTAGATAAATTCAAGAGGTTCACACCTCGAAACGCATGGAGTTTCCGCGGTAACGTTATGTGTTCATACCAGGATCCGCATGAAATTTCATGCCGTTTTCGTGACTTTTTTTTTGTACAGGCTAAATTTTTTTTGACTTAGTTTTATACTTGAAATTTGAAATAAAAATGTGAAAACGTTTAATTAAAGTCAACATTTTTTTAGGGTCCTAACTGCTTAAAGTCAAAATTACTCTTTTTTCTTGACGCTTGTAACTTTCAGTCAAATTTTGACATTCATCTATTAACTTGAATTAAATATGACATTTTTTAAAGGCTTAACGGGTTTAAGTCAAAATTAGTCGTTTTTTTTACGTTTGACGATTTTAAGTCAAATTTCGACAATAATTTACACACAAAGTCTTTTAACTTTAATTCAATTTGGCATATTTTCTAGAGACTTAACGACTTTAAGTCAAAATTAGTCTTTTATCTCTACGCTTGTTGAAGTCAAATTTACACATTAATTTGGACATAAAGTCTTTTAACTTTAATTATATTTAACATTTTCTTAGAGGCTTTAGGTTTTAAGTCAAATTAATCTTTTTACTTTCTCCGTTACGAAGTACTGTAAGTTTTGTGTCTGTGTGTGTGTGTATGTGTGTGGCTGTGTGTGTGTGTGTGTGTGCGCGCGCGCGCGCGCGTTTGTGTGTGTGTGTGTGTGTGTGTGTGTGTGTGTGTGTGTGTGTGTGTGTCTGTCTGTGTGCGCTGTATCTCAAAAACTAATCAAGCAATGGATATGAAACTTTCAACATACGTCTTATTTGATAATCTGAAGAACTGAAAAGCTTTTAGTAAAGTTTCGTACACGGGAAGTGGGCGTTTACCTTAACTGTTTTTTGTTTTTTGCCAATATTTTCTTAAATATAAAAAATATCATAAAATATTTAAACAAATATTGAAGACAACAAAGAAATACACATCTTTTGCTTAAAAATATTTTTTATAAAATCATTGCTATTCGAGAAAACAAATTATTATTTTTTTTTCAATTTTTGGTTTATAATTATGAAACGATAATAGTTACAGCAAATTTGTGAGAATAATAATTGTAGAGAATACCAAAATGAACAACTTCTAAAGAATAAGTTTTTTTCTAAATCTCGTTAGTTTTTTAGTAAACCGAGTTTTTGAATTTGAAGTATAATTTTTCCATGTTTTATAATTTTGACGTTTTAAACGTCAGTTTCATCCGAGTTTACGCAACGCTCGATGTACATTTAAAATATGATTTCAATAAACCATGAAAACGTAAATATAAATGGCTATGATACCATCAAGTCGGAGAAAGTAATATGATGGCCACATCACCATTTTCTTTCTTAACGCTCGTCGACTTTGTGTCAAATTTCGACATTAATTTGTTATAAAGTCTTTTAACGTTAATTCAATTTGACAAATTTTCTAGACTGATTTAAGCCATAATTAGACGTTTTTCTTAACACTCGTCGACTTTAAGTCAAATTTCTACCTTAAGTTGTCATTATTAAGTCTTTGAACTTTAAGTAAATTTAACATTTTTTCCAGAGGCTTAACGAGTTCAAGATCTGTTGACGCTTTAAAAAAAAATACGTGTGTATTTTTCATTACTTTAAGTTTGAAAATGATCAGCTAATGGTCGAAACTCGACGCACTGAAAAATATAGTGTAATATTAAAAAGAAACTATTTTATTTCAAGTTAAATTTGTCACTTTTTCTAGAGACTTAATGGCTTTAATCCAAAATTAGTATTTTTTCCTTAACGCTTGTTGACGCCAAGTCAGATTTCGACATTAATTTCTCATAAAGTCTTTTAACTTGAATTAAATTTGACATTGTTTCTAGAAACAACAATTTTACGTCAAAATTAGTTGTTCTCTTGCGGTTTGTTGACTTTAAATCAAATTTCAACATTAATTTGCATATAATTCTACCCAAACTTGACATTTTTTTCTAGAGGATTAAGGGTTTAAGTCTAAATTAGTCTTGCTTTCTTAACGCTTCTCAACTTTAAGTCAAATTTCGATAGTAATTTGACACTTTTTTATAGAGGTTTAACGCCTTTAAAGTCGAAATTAGTCGTTTGTTGACGCGTATCGACGTTAAGTCAAATTTTGACATTACTTTGCACATAAAGCTTCTTAACACTAAACAAATTTGACATTTTTCTGGAGGTTTAACGTCTTTAGGTTAAAATTAGTCTTTTTTTCTTGACATTTTTTGACTTGAAGTCAAATTTTGATATAAAGTCTCTAAATTAAACTCAAATTTGACATTTCTAGAGGCTTAAGTCAAAATTAGTCTTGCATTCTTAACGCTTGTCGAATTTAAGTCAAATTTTAACATTAATTTAGACATAGCCTTTTGCCTTTAATGAAATTTGACATTTTCTTAGAGGCTTTAAAGTCAAAATTAGTCTTTTTTGACGCTTATCGACTTTAAGTCAAATTTCGACATTAATTTGCACATAGTTTCTTAACTCTATACAAATTTGAAATTTTTCTGGAGGCTTAACGTCTTTTTTCTTGAAGATTTTCGACTTTAAGTCAAATTTTGACATTAAATCTATTAATTTAACTCAAATTTCACATTTTTTCCAGGTGTTTAAGGTTTAAGTCAAAATTAGTTTTACTTTCTTAACGCTTGTCGAATTTAAGTCTTTCAAAATTAATTTATCATAAAGTCTTTTAACTTTAATTAAATTTGAAATTTCTTTTAGATGCTTAATAAATAAATAAAAAAATAAATTAACCCACAGCATAAAAAAACATAAAATAATATATTATACTTTCATAATAAAGAAACTATACCATTTTGAAATTATTTATTTCATTCAAAAATTAAGAAGAGTATGATATACCGGGTGTGCATTTTACTGCTCTCCCAATTATTTTTGAAAATCTACCAGATTTGATTTATATTAATTATCGATGTGCTACCAGAGAGGAGAAAATATGAAAATTATATTAAAATGTTAAAATAGCAGAAGCCATGACGAAAAAACTAAAACTTGTAATTTAAAAATCAATGGATTTAGAAATATCAGAAGCAAAAATGGAGTAAATATTTATGCCCACTCCCCGTTTACAAATATTTACCAGTGGTAGTTTTTCATATTATCATATTGTCAAGTATAAAATACAAAAAAGTATATTGCAGTTGTGGCCACACTGTGAATACCAATATTATATATATTTTAATTAATTGGAAGCCTGGAACTCATTTCAGATAATCTGGTATATAACTGTAGAAAATACCCATGAACCGCTCCAAGGAACCGGTTCACTCCAGCGAGTGAACCGGTTCGGAACCGTTCCCGACAGTGAACCGTTTTTCCTATCTCTGCCTTCGAGAAAACCAAGGCAAAAATGTAACATTTTTAATTTGACGAAAAACAACTTGACCAGGATCGCAAGATGAAATTTCCAGTTCCTCTAATTATAATGGCAGTGACAGTCAGTTTAGCGATAATTAGGTTACTGTTAATATTTTTTGACTACACATTTTCATTACCTGCTATATCTATCACTTTATTATTAATTATTATAAAAAAAAAAAATGTAATTTTTCGTAATATCGTGTTTTTACCCACTAAAAAATTGGCCTTCATATCAGAGGCCTGCATGGGCCGGGCTTTGGCCGGGTCGGGCCGGGCCTATCGATTAATAGGTCCGGGCTTGGATGAAATTTATTATAAACTCTTTAAAGTAACAACTAAGTAAATTAAAAAAATGTTTTTTTTTTCAGTTCACAAATTCACAAAAATAATAAAAATTAATTGATTTGGTTGTTAAACTTTTTTTCGGAATGGTATAATCAAAATTAAAAGTCGGGTCGGGCCGGGCTGCGCTTTGCGTATTCAACTCCGGGCCGGCCGGGCTGGGCCCGCAGTACTTTTTCTTTTTATCGGGCCGGGCCAGATTTAACATTTTCACTATCGGGCCGGGCTTTCAAAAATCCACTACTGCAGGGCTCTGCTTCATATGTTACACTTTAAAAACTATATTTTACATTATCAGAATTACAGAATTAATAAAACAAAGTTTTGTTACTTCCTAATAATTTAATTTTTTGCACCCCAAATAACTGATTTTGGCAAATTTCAGAATTTTAGCCAGGTTTTCAGGAATTCTGTCCCACTGTGAGACGGTGGGAAATAATAACTTATTGACCCGCTTGCCTTCCGATTTTTTCTGCCAAAACTAGGTCAGTTTTAATTAAATGTTTTTATAATTTTTTTTCATAAATAATATTGAAATAAAACAATGTCAATCGTAAAGTAGATACACGAAATAATCAGTACAAATTTAAATCGATAACGTAATTTAATGTGCGGAACGAGTTAAGTCGTGGTATTTCTACTAAAAATTAATTAACTCGAGATAGTAAGAACTGAATGATTCAACGAACTGGCCAGTAGTTATTTCTAAATGTTATTTGTGTTTGATAATGGAATTTCTGTTACAATGTTATAAATACGGTGTGTTTGAAAAGAAATAAATCGCAGCCGCCTATGAATTGAAATGCGCATGTCTCTGATTAAACATCTGTAGTTATCATTCAGTCAGTTAACGCCAAAAATTTTGACCATTAGGCAAAAAAGCGTTAATTAGTGACATGCGTATTTCAATTCATAGGACTGCGATTAATTTATTTTTGAAACACACCGTATAATATACAGTGTGATTCAATTAATAAGGAATAACTCAAAAGATGAAATATATTACTAATTACGTTGTATAAATTCATTAAATTGAACCATAAATATGGGCATGTTACACACGAACCGCTTCTGAAGTGCACTTTATTAATAGCTAACTAATTATACGTAATTGCGCCTGTGTTTCTTTTTTTACATTGAAAATTTTTATCTTTCAATATCATTACATATTTTTTTTATTATCTTTGTCACCCTCTTTTGGTGTACGTCACCGAATGGTGAGGTTATTTCGCGGGACGCCACCCCCTAGGAAACACACAATATTGAATAGGGTTGTTGTAAATAAAAGCAATGATTAAACCCGAGGGCACACGGAAATTGCCTCGTCCACATATACAGCTGTTTTCATTTTCCCATTATGCCATAAAGAAACGCAATCTGTCCGTCGACAGATCGATTCTCCCGTTATTTCGTTGAAACCTCTTAAGCCACAATTTATACGTCTTCGCTCGAAGTCTTTTTATATCTGTTGGTGCTGTTTGGTATTTCGAGCTATTTATATTAGTTAATCCCAGTTAATGCGTTTTTAAATATATTTGGGAGATTTTGTGTCGCAAATGTAATTCATTATGTTAGGATCAGATTAGATCTATTTTGATTTATTTGTAGAATTTTTGAGTCTTTTAACTAAACTAACTCTTAATGGACGTGTTCCTAAATACATATTATAGAGGAAACGATATATGATTTCCAGGGCCGGCGCTAGGCATGTGCAGCATGTGCAATCGTACATGGCCTCGCGGTCCAAAAGGCCTCGCGCGATGCACATTTTCCCGTTGTCCGTGGCTTAGTGTTGTTTAGTGATACACACTCCCTCGAGGAGCCCCTATGCGAGAAGAATGTTGTTCCTGTTTTTGTCCATAGTACGAATGTAAAGCGAATGCTATCTTATTGTCCACATACTAAAATAAGGAGAAATTAAAAAAAAAATAAAAAAACTTAAAAAGGAAATATAAACAATATTAAATAGATTCAATAAAACGAAACGAAATATAACCTGAATATATGAATATTCAACCTGTTCGTAACTCTGCAAACAAAATTAAGTCTTACTAAGACTATAAACAAATAACTTATTAAAACAACTACTTCCCTGGCTAGTGCCACGCCGGATATTGAATGATACAAAAGAAATTTGCATATTATTACTAGTACTACTAGATAAATAACATTGGTTTAAGATCGTTTATTTTTACCCATAGGACTAACTTGAAAATTAAACTAAATTGAATATGAAAACTTTAAACTATAAAACTGAACCCTAAAATTTTTAAAAATTATTAATTAAGTAAATAACCATCTGCAGACGCATTTCGAGATTTATCTCTCATCAGTGCAGCTTCGCATTTAAATTGAATGTTAAAGACAAACAATATTGTTGTGTTAGCCACCAGTAGTAGTTTGCATACCAAGGCCAGGCGGTAGCTAAATAAAATTATTTTAAAAAGGTACAAAACTATTTTCCGTACGAAGCACCACGCTGCGAGCCGACTAGACCGCGCATCCATTGGCATTTTTGAAAAAAAAATCGATTTTCCAAAAAATTCAGAAGGCTACAGCAAAAGAACTTACAAAGAATAGTATCTTTCAATTAAAAAAAGCAACAAAATATCTTGAACCTTTCCTCAGATAGAGCATTTTATCAAATGTTGCCGAAAATTGTGAGCTCGAGGCGACATTTTTGTCGACCTCTATCTCGGGCTAGATTTTTTTTAACAAACCCAAAAAAACGGGTTACTTTTTCCTGAATGTTTAACATACGTTACATTCAAAAGTATCTGATATTATGAACCAATGGAGGATCCGCGGCGTCCGAAATCTGTAAAATTTAGTCGCCGAAATAGCGGCCGGTCGCCTGGACCCCTGCCTGAAGTGTATTCAATTTCTAACCGGGTAATGATTTTGCCAAAGAAGCGGAAGAAGTGTCTCATCTTCATCTGAAGTTCGTCTAAGAAAAAACCGCATATGTCCAATTATAAGTGTATTGGATCCTAAGGAAACTTTTATTTTGAAATTTTGGGCATCGCTATTAATTTGATATATAAACGTTCTGAACTATTAAGAAATTGCTGTTCCTTGTTTAAATTTTTGCTAGTATTTCATTCTACAGAGTTTTAATTTTCTAAGAAAATGTTGTATGGATTTAGATATTAAATTACAGGTAACCGAAAACAGAAAATTAACAAAAGATTTAGATGGAATGGAACTCTTGAAAGAACTGTTTTCTTTTAGAGAACTATTTTCATTCCCAATTAAAATCTCAAGAAATTTTAAATCATTTAATTAGCCAAGATTTACAAGGAAACTAACACTAACTAACTAACTAAACTAACACTTGGGTCCCCTCAGATTTGAATGAAATTTGGTAGATTTGTAGAGGGGACTAAAATATTCCATACATTTTTTTTTTTGTTTCGGCCAAAACACATGTTTAGGGGGTAAACTCGCCCCTCGAAATTTCTACCATATTTTTGTTTTCAAAGCCTATCCTGTGGTGTAATAAAAAATAAAAAAAAATATAAGTAATAAAAATTAATTTTCGTATTATCCGCTGGTGAACATAAAACCTTTCTTTAATGGAAAAGTTTTACTAAAAGGAAATGTATGGATATATATATTTGGATTCCAAGTTTGGAAAAAATTATTAAACTAGTTTTAAATAAATTCAAAAAACGAAATATAGCCTGAATATATAAATATTCAACCTGTTCGTAACTCTGCAAGCTAGGAAAACTAGTTTTGGTCATCGTCGTTTATGGCTTTATGTATGATTTTTTTTAACGAATATTATTGTTGCCACAAATATTAATAATTTTTTACAGTCCCTAAGTAGTCAATGCACACTTTTTTTACACCAGTAGATGGAATTTGAAATGTTGTACATTTACGAAATTACGCTATCATAATTTGTTCAAAAGTTATAGCCAAAAAACAAACTATAGCTGATTTTCGAGGCGCAAGTTCACCCTCTAAACATGTTTTTAGCCGAAACAAAACACACGTATCGAATATTTTGACCCCTCTACAAATCCACCAAATTTGATTAAATCGGAGAGAAAAACTTGGGTTAGTTCCCTTGTTAGTTCTTTGTTTTTCAAATGTCAGTATTAGTCTAAGAAAATTTTAAAAAATACAGATAACTGTGGCTTCCGACGAAAGGAGTTTTTTCTAAATTGGACTTAATTAAAAATTATTTACGGTCAACTATATAAAAACAGTGATTTGCTAATTTGATGAATTATTATTGCATCAAAAAAAATCGCGAAAAGTATTGTTTTAGAATTTAGATCAACACTGAGTAGCATTCAAATAGTCGATGTTCTTGCCATTGAACTGTAGGTTTGATCATAATCTACTCCTTTTCTTTGCGAATGTTCATTCTGGCTTTAAATTTGCCCATCGATCCATTAGCGTTTTTTGTTACTTTGTGGCGTCGTTGCAGGTGTCAGGTTCCTCGAAGGTCGTCATGTGATAATCACATAATCTTGGAATTTCTGTGTAGCTGTAAGATCCATTCGGTTGCGTAGTTTTCGCGTAGTCTCACCATCATTCTCTTCTTCATTGGTTTCCGGCATTTCTAAAATTGTCCAATCACTATCACTGTCATCGGGTTCCCCGAATTCTATTTCTTCGTTTTCTTCAATCCGGGATTTGCTGTCTATCAGGTCAGTAGGCTTCGTCTCTTCAACTTTGTTGCTTCCTGGGGGTATAATAACCCCCTTTTCCACCAATTTTTCTTCGAAGATGACGTTTGGGTCTGTAGAGCTTGTCCTTTCCACTATAGATCCTGTATCTGTCGTCGTTATCACAGCCGATGAGGATTCCTTTAATGGATTTCAAATCCATTTTCGTCCTTTGCTCCTTCGATGTGAATATACGTGAATTCAGCAATTTGAACCAATCTTTCAAACCTGGTTTCCTACCATACCATAACTCGAAAGGTGATGTTCCTGGGATCTGTCCTGTTAAGGGTGTAGGTACCTGTTCATATTATCTTAGCCCAAAGTGCCTGAGGAATGTTTCCATGCGTGCATCATTGCTCTAGCAGTTTCCACCACCGTACGGTTTTCCCTCTCACTGGACCCGTTTTGTTCTAGAGTTATAAGAATTATAAGACTTTGAACAATACCTTTCTTGTGTAGACTGATCCTGATCTGTTTGTTGTCGAACTCCCTGCCATTATAACTTAGCAGCTCCAGTCTGCTAGGAACTGGCTCAGTTTGTCAGCAACTTTTGCCGCAGAAACTAAATTGTCCTGCATTTTGTGTAATTGTCTTTGAAAAGCACAAAATATTGATATCTAGACCTCGATTCTTGAAGTGGACCGCAGACATCCGTTTAAATTCGCTCTCCCGGTTCTCGTGCCGAACGGTAGGCGATGACAAACTTCTCACGACAGTCCTCCATGACGAGCTCGCTCCAATTGTTCACTAGGAAGTTGCAGACTTCAGTTGACGAATCGTTTATGGCACAACTGCAACAGGTTTCTCTAACTCACAGCATTGACCTCATTTGGTAGGGTTCAAACTTCTCACGGTCAACTTGAACAGTCCTCTATGACGAGCTTCCTCCAATTATTGACCAGGAAGTTGCAGACTTTAGTTGATGAGATGAATTGGCTGTCCGAGTACTTATCCTGGACTGCAAGCACAGATTCTACTTGATTAGGGGTACACACCCAACATCAGCCAAGGTAATTGTTTACATTTTCATTGGATTGCTGCCCCAACTTCTAGTTCACGTATTCCGGTGGCTTCGATTTTCTCACCATTTACTGCGGTCACTGTATGTTCAGTTGAAAAAGACTTGAACGTTCTAAAGCAATATAGCTTGTCGCGTCACTCTCCTCCCTGCATCTCGATGACTTTGTATGTGTTTCAGTTGAGCTAACAGTGACGAGTATCATATTTGTATCGGACTCGGTTTACTAGGCTTCGGAGGACGGCCCTCAGCAATTCATTTCCTGCACACTTTAACCATGTGATTGGGCTTCCTGCAGTAGTTGCATATCAGTTGTTTTTCTTTTTCTTCGCATCGACTGAACGTCGCTGCTGTGATGATTGCAGGTGAGAGTTTCCTGCTTGGTGAATCCAGCTCCCTTGGTCCGTAAAGCTTTTTTATACGGACATAGTTGATTGATTAAGCCATCAACCGTTCTATCACTTCTTCCCCTCAGCATCAAGCTGAATTAAAAAGAAAAAAATACTCCTCTAGCAATGCATCCAGAACTGTACAATGCAAAAATACATGTGGCAGTCCCAGATAACTTTAGTCAGTTTCTTTAGTCATTTCTTCTTTCAATTTAGACCAAACATATTTCAAATTTGAATTATGTGTATACGCACCGACATGATATTTTTCTGCTTTAAAACTTTATTAATATTACTTATCTTAATTACATCTTTGTTAATGTCTTAAATAATGTATTGCCTTGTAATTGGATATATGTCTGTTGGGAAATAAATAGTTATTATTATTATTACAGAGGATTTTGAAATTTTTCAGAAAGGGCGTTAACTGGTGTCTCGGAATGTTTATCAGGGTTTTGCTTACTACCGATTTTAGAAGTAATTTTATCCTTGGTACTGGATTTCGTCGCAGATGCTTCTTCATTTTTATTTTTATTTTTATTTCGGTTCAGCTTGTTGGGTTCTAATGCAACTAAAAGATTCGCTTTGCTTATTATTAGTTGGTGATGTTAAGGGAGTATCCGAGCTTAAATACATATTAACAAATTCACTAGTGCTACCTTGAGTAGATATGACGTTGGTGACTGAGTTTTGATCTTTTAACTGCGTGGAAACGTCGTCTATTTTCGGACATGCTTTACTTTTTAAAACTTCGAAAATTTTAGTGGCAAAACGTAAAAAAAGTCACATTTTCTCCTTTAATGACAATATTTCACTCTTTAGCGTGGTGAAATCAGAGCTCGATGCGCTTAGGCATGAATCGTATGGAGATGGATTCTGCGCGGCATTGGTGCTGGATTGCTCAGTCGTCTTAATGCAATTCGGACACTGGAACATTTCATCCTTGTCGCTCGATAATCCTGCAAATGTTTTATAGCAAGTAATGCAGCTACGATGGAATGGAGAATAACAGTCTGAACAAGAATCGCCTGATTGAACGGCCCCTTTACATTTACAGCAATACATATTCATTGTGTCCGAAACAAAGGAATAATGAAATATAATGATACAGTCGCTTCGGGGATGTGAGGGATAAACGAATTATATACTTTTCACAACACGCGGTCTTTCGGGTTAACTTTAATTAAGACAAACAAGGATGAGGACCGGAGCCGAAAAAGGATTGGTATGCCTGGTATCCGATACCGGAACGGATTCACAGGTTAAGAACAATAATTAGCTTAATACTAGCTTAAGAACTACATTTACGTGATTAAACTATAATATCCAGGTTGATTAATTTTGTATTAAATGCTGCGATTCCGGATTTGTAAGAAATTAATCATACTATGTACTAATATAGTATATAGTGTATCAAGGGCCGAAAATAGGCTTTAGCAACCCACCGCATTTAGCAACACGAGCGAGCGAAGGGTTGCTAAAGCATTTTGGCCTGAGTTGCACTCGATATTTTTTCGCCTGCCTTAAGTAAAAACAGTGTTTTTGGAATTTTTTTATCGCGCACCATTGAACTGTCACTGTCAGATTTTTGCATAGCCTACTCATATTCCACAGAAGTTTGTCTAGATTATGCATATTATTTTTTCGGCCCTAGATACGCTAAATCGTAGTTTCAGCCCGATTTTTATGGGCGAAATATATGGTTTCGGTAGAGGCAGGCGAAAAATAATGTAGATGAACCAGGAGCTGGTCGCTCGATATAAATTATATCTATTTAATTTACTGTGCACTTGACAGCTGATGTGGGCTGGCTCCCCATCGTTCTGAAACCACACTCAATTTCGAACGGCAACTGGAATATATTGAAGCAATTCCGGTAAGGCATCTTCCAGGAAAGTACGGTAACTCCTGTCGTTGAGTCTCAACGCGTCACATACATTGCTATACAGTGAGATCAGAAAGTCGAAAATAGTTGAGGTTACTTGTTTTAAAGATAGTTTTTAAAACAAGTAACGTCAAAAATGACAAGACGGCAAAATAAATAAAATGCACATGCACTGCACTGAAATAATTCAGGCAGCCAATATCAGATTACTTAATTATAATAGAGATTTTCAAAAAATGTGCAGCCAACTATTTTCGACTTTCTGATCTCACTGTATACTGTACATTTTCCATTTATATCTGAATGTCATATCTTAAATCTTTTTTCAACGTGAAGCGGAAATCTGTGGTACACAACATCCAGGATGAAAACAACCATTCAATATTTACCATTAAATATTATATCTTCAATTAATAAAGTCTATAAAAACAAAACAATGGAACAACGAAAGAAAAAAGTATACTAAATAGAGAAAATTAATGTCTGGTCCTACTTTTGCACGGTTTTTAGGCGGACTGTTAAAAACTGATGATAGCATCACCATACGATTGATCGCAGTAATGAGATGAAACACCAAATTGTGTGCGGAGTGACCACACCCTCAGGATTGTAGATTCAGCGCGTGAAATTTAAAACGCTCCTCCTAGTTATTAGAGTATAGAACAGTGATGGCGAATTTTTGTGAGAAGTGGGTACTTTTTTTTTTATGAGAGGAGAGAGAATCTTTTATAGACACCTCTGTAGTGGGGTAGTGTTGGAGTCCTCCCCTGATGGGCGCGGAGTATACCAACTAAAAACTCTCCTCCTAGTATTTAAAATTTAAATTAAAGAAATTTTTCCTACAATAACGTAGTGATTCGTGGGGATATTATACTTGACTTTGGATTTGACGTTACTAATTGCGATAATCATTAATTAGAAATTGATGCTTGAAGAAATTTTGATGCGATATGGGTGTGTTGAAAAAATATTTTGTTTAAGACCAAAAATATTTTGAAAAGTTTAATGAATTGATGGAAATTTGATTTGAAGTTAATGAATTTTACTGACCCAGATTTAGTGGGCGCTTTCTTTTCCCATGAGTGGGATTAGGCTGGATTTCGAAATGTTCTTGCAGAAGGCTCACATCGAATTTGGAAGAGTGGCTGAGGGCTAACTGATGGATGAAGTCCTGAACACTCGGCGTCTTAGCTTCTAGACGCAGTTGCGCATTTCTGACAAACCACGGAGCGCCTACGATCCGGCGGATCATGCGGCTCTGAGTGGTCTCCAGCTTACGCATCTGCGTAACGGAGAGGGTGATAAATACAGGGCATCCATACGTTATCATGATTGCCTAGTATAGGTGGATTTTACTGGATAGGAATTGTTGGTCGCTATTTAGGAGAAGGGATTTAAGTTGTGCAAACGCGGTGTTTGCTTTAGTTATAGCGTATTGGACATGCTTGTTCCAATTTAGTTTACGGTCCATAATGAGGCCAAGATAGAGTACATTCTCAACCCAGCGGATGGGTTGGTCATTGAAAGTGAGATTATTTGGGGGCAGACAGCGACCCAAAGAAAAGAAGATAGCTTGGCTTTTTTTCAGGATTAATTGAAATTCGCCATTCCTGTGTCCACTCCTCGAGCTCATCGAGAGCTGACTAAGTTTTGTTCATCTTGTGAGGAATGAATTTACCACGATACATGTATGCTGTGTCATCTGCATATTGAGCAGTGAGAATGTTTCGAGGGTTAGGTATATAGTATACATAGTTGTTGTACAAAGTTGGAGAGAGGACGGATCCCTGCGACACCCCGGCGGTCATTACACGCGGGTCAGAAATTGCACACTCGTAACGAGCTGAGAAAGTGTGAATGAGTTTAACCAGATAAATTGGTCAATTGAGCTTAAAGAGTTTAAAAATCAAACCATTGTCCCAGCTACGGTCAAATGTTTTAGAAACATCAAGAAAGACGACTAGTGTACTTTGTTTGCGATTGAAACCTTCGATTATAAAATTACTGGTTCTGGTTAATTGATGATTGCAAGAAAGGCCCTTGATGAAGCCATGCTGGGTATTCGGGATGATTTTGTGATCGTCAGACCACTCGCTAAGGTGCGAGTGAATGATTTTTTCGAGTAGTTTACCCATGACGCAGAGCAAACTAATAGGGCGATGATTTTGTGGAAATTTAGCATCTTTACCCGGTTTCGGAATTAGAACCACAGTAGCATGTTTCCATACTTGTGGGAAATATCATATTATGAGATAAGAGTTAAAAATCGCTGTTAGAAATACAATTGCTTTATGTGGAAGATGCTTAAGGCAGGTATAACTAATTCTATTGTGCCCTGGCGCTTTTTTATTCGGCGCATTTTTAATAAGAGTTTTGACCTTTGTAGGGGAGGTCGGTTTAGGTGTGGAGGGGTTTCATTGAAACGATCAAGTTTTTCCTCTATGTCGTCGAGAATCTCGTCGCTGGTAGTGAGAGGGTTTGGCGAGAACTGCGACTCTAGGCTCTCCGCGAAGGCTTCGGCTTTGTCTTCCGCAAGGTAGACAACGCATTGACTTCCATGGATTGCCGTCGCCGTTCTCGCTTTGGTGAAAGTCTTAGTGAGCTGTTTATGCTGAGCGGCATCGTCAATGAGACGATTCCAGCGGTTATTAGGAAGATCTTTAAGATCATTATGAATTTCGTTCTGAAGCTGATTAAGATTTTGCTTCGTTTGCCGACAGCATGTGCGTTGCCAGATTCTACGGACACGATTTTTTTCCCTAATTTTATCGAGAATATTACGAGGAATATTGAGCGGATCGCTCTAAGAAACAGACTTTTCCGTCGTGAATTCATCAATGGCTTTATCGATAGCCGCTGTGAGGGTTTTTACACCTTTATCGATTTCGTTTTTATTTCGCATCACCGGACTTGGTGGAACGAGGCCTAGGACAATGTCATTGAATTTAGCCCAGTTAGTGGATCTGGCTGTTTTCTCATATTTAGAAATTTCGGCGTGAATATCCATGATTTATTTATTTATTTATATACGGGAATCCCCATTTTACAAAAGAATAAATACATTATAAGATATAAAAGTAACCTAAATTTAAACTTAAAACTAAAAAACGAAAAACTAAAATAAAATAAATCAATCATACGTATGAAATCTAAGTGATAATAATAACACAAATCCCAATTTATCTGAAAACTAAGAAATAACAAAATTAAGTCCGAAGCATATTCGTGGAAAGTGATTTCTTAAATGCTTGTTTACTCGAATCAAACAAATGAAACCACTCATATTTGTTCAAATCATTGATGAAAGTATTATGATCTGAATACAGTTCGGATGCTGCGGTAAAGAAATCAAGAATGTCAGGACGATAACCAGAAGAATGGTAAAAAGTTGGTTCAGTTTGGCTGATCGTTTCAAGTGGAAAGCGGTGTGGACTATGAAGTCAAAAAGGTTACGACCGCGAGTATTTGTGGTGCGACGCTGCCAGCTGGGGTGCTTGACGTTGAAGTCGCCCCCGATTATGGTTGGAATATCATCAGAGAGGACGTTTTCATAGACTTGGACTAAGAAAGTTCTCGAGGGAGACTGATAAGCGCTAATGATCTTAACTTTTTCGCCATTAATGCGAACGATAATGGAAGTGATTTCGAGAGACTGAGTGTCTGGATTGTCTAGAACAGAGTAATTAAGGCCACCTTTGACATAGATAGCGATGCCACCACCGTTTCCTGTCGCACAAGCGGTAAGATGAAGATTGTAACCATTAATATACAGGATGTTTCAGAGCTCTGGGATCGGTCAATCACGTGCTTATTTGTCAAAATTTTGAAAAATGTTTTATATAAAAGTTGTGCAGAATAGTGAGCTGCACGCCCTAAAAATATTTAAATTTATACAGGGTGTCTCATAACAAAGTTACAGACCAAACTTATGTTTTTTTTTTTAAATGTAACACCCTGTATATTTTAACATTTTTGGATTCCTCGTTACTTGGAGATTAACATGACCTAGGTTGTGGGGATTGAAACTGGGCCGTTTTTGTGTTATTCAGTTGTTTATACAAAAATTTGAACAAAATTGTTAAAGTGCTTCCCTAAAACTAATAAAGATAATTCATTCTAATTTAGTGGTAAAGTTTAGTTGAACTTTAGTCTTCAAAATTACTATATCATCCAAAACGTAACTCAGCGTATTATACAGGGTGATAGCCATTCGCAAACTGCACAATTTCTTCATTTTTTAAATGAAACACCCTATATATTTTTTCATAATTTGAAAGTCTATTGAGTAAGCTTTCGTTTCATATTAGGTTTTGTATGTCTGAAGTTGATAGTGACTCGAGTATTTCAGAATTCGTTCGTAAGTTGCATGTTTCGGTTGAGAAGGATCCGTTTATAAGCGTTGTGTTTGCCTACAAAATCGTATTTTATGTTTTTGAGACATGTATTCAAATCTTGTATCCTACCATATTTCAACAAAATCTGGATGCATTATTCCCAATAAGTTATACAAACAATTATGTTTCAATACAGATAGAGAACTATTGTAAAAACTTATAAATCAACTTAAATAACAAAACAATTTAATAACATAAGTATATAAAATGAAAAATAACAAAACAATTTAATAACATAAGTATATAAAATGAAAAATAACAATTTAAAGAAGTTTACAACATGTTTACAAAATTTCTACCATTCTGATTTAAACAAATTCTGAGACGTTCAACGAACGATTTGTGAACTGCAACTAAAACTTGTGGCGTTACTGCAGAAAAAGCATTCCTAATTCGTATTCGCATATCTTCTGCTGTAGTCGGTGGTATACGGAACACCATGTCTTTGATATAGCCCCATAGAAAAAAATCTAATTTCGTGAGGTCCGGCGACCTAGGTGGCCATAGTACAGGTCCGCCGCGACCTATCCACTTATTAGGGTAACGGTCGTTCAAAAATTGTCGTACACTGCGAGCAAAATGTGGTGGTGCACCATCCAACTGGATCCACATATCTCTTACTACGTTGCGTGTTACGTCAAGTAGGTACTCATCTAAATGATTCCTAAGAAATTCTTCAAACATTCCTCCATTCAGGCTGCCTTCAAAAAAGTGTGGTCCTATGACGCGAGTTCCTAGAATACCACCCCATACATTCAGGCTCCATCGATTTTGATTATTTACTGTCCTTGTGAAATGAGGATTGTGGTCCGAATAATAATGAAGGTTGTGTCTGTTTACCTTGCCATTATTGTAAAATGAAGCCTCATCAGTAAACAACACAAAATCAAAAAAAAATTCATTGTTTCCCAGAATATTAAGGGCCCAGTTACAGAATGCAGTTCTAGCGGGAAAATCTGCTTCTCCAAGCTGTTGTTCTAAGTGGATGTGGTAAGGGTGAAATTTGTGTTTCTTCAAAATTCTATGCGCTGAGGGCCGACTAATATCCAACTGATTATTTAATTCGGATAAACTTAATTTAGGGTTTTCAACTATCGATGCCAATACCAGGAATTCGCTATCTTCGTTAATTACAGGTTTGCTTTGCACAGGTTTTTAATAATTAACGTTACCTGTAGTCTCAAATCGCTCTTGCACTCTTCTAAATGCTTCTTGTCGTGGACACCGCCTCTCGGGATACCGCTGTCCATACACTCGTGAAGCCAAAAGACAATTTTTGTGACATTCGCCAAGAATGAAAATCATGTCAACCAATTCTTCTTATGAGAAATTCATAATTATAAACTAAGATCACAACTTAAATGGTTTGATCTATTTTTGAGACTAATATAATAATTACTGTCACCTGTATTTTTTTGTTTGTTTATTTGAAATGATTGGTAACTAGATTTAAAAACTAATAATAAAAAACATGCAAATTACCAATGAATTTTGAAATATTAGAGTAACCATCAACTTCAGATATACGAAACCTTATATGAAACGAAAGCTTACTCAATGGACTTTTAAATTATGAAAAAATATATAGGGTGTTCCGTTTGAAAAAATTAAGAAATTGTGCAGTTTGCGAATAACTATCACCCTGTATAATACGCTGAGTTATGTTTTGGATGATATAGTAATTTTGAAGACTAAAGTTCAAATAAACTTTACCACTAAATTAGAATGAATTATCTTTATTAGTTTCAGGGCAGTACTTTAACAATTTTGTTCAAATTTTTGTATAAACAACTGAATAACACAAAAACGGCTCGGTTTCAATCGCCGAAACCTAAGTCATTTTAATCTCCAAGTAACGAGGAATCGAAAAATGCTAAAATATACAGGGTGTTCCATTTAAAAAAAAACATAAGTTTGGTCTGTAACTTTGTTATGAGACACCCTGTATAAATTTAAATATTTTTAGGGCATGTAGATCACTATTCTGCACAGCTTTTATATAAAACATTTTTCAAAATTTTGACAAATAAGCACGTGATTGACTGTTCCCAGAGCTCTGAAGCACCCTGTATAGGCCATATCGCGTGGAATAATTATTTTCGCTGACAAGCATTATATGTATGTCGAGACGACGCATGAACTGCTCTAGTTCAGAAGTTTTATCTGTAAGACCATTAGCATTCCACGTGCCTATTCTGCACGCTTCTGACGTAATTACCTTATTATTAAAAGAAAGAGCGAAAATTTAAAGTTTGCCGATGGCGGCGAGGATCGGGCCTAGTGCCTCGAGTCTGGCAATATTAGCAAGGAAGGTGGGGTCTTTGAACATTTGAGCAATGTCCAGGGGGGCTTGTGGAGTTGGTGTGGGGGAGATCTTTGTTATAGGAGTGATGCTGGGTGGTTTAGGTGTGGTGGTTGGCGATTTGGGTGTATTGGAATTAGTATTTGGAGTAGGTTTTGAGCCACCTTTAAGAGCCGATGAGTAATTCTTTTTGGGAATTTCTCGCAGCCCTTAAAATTGGCGGTGTGGTTGGCCTACAAGTTGCAGCACGTGGGGGTCCGTCTGTCTCAGGATTGCGAGTACAGTCGGCGGTTTGGTGACGACCTGCGCATTTAACACAGCGAGGAGAAATGTGGCAGCGGAGGGCACCGTGGCCGAAGCCCTGGCAACGATGGCATTGTGTCGCAGTAGAGGATCTATGTTGAGTCTTAACCTTGACGTTAACGTGGAAGAGGCGAGTGAGTTTATAAATCTCAAGACTTTTTTCAGTTTTCTCAAATTGGACTGAGACCATTGTTACCTATGCGGCGGACTGCGATCACTGGGAGTTGCAGTGAAAGCAGTTCGTCGATAATTTCTTGGTCAGTAAAGGATTCACTGACTTTGTGGATGACTATCCTCAATTCTTTTTCCTCGTTGAGGCAGGGCCAGCCCCAGGGCAGGTCGCTCCAGGTAGCCGCCCGGAGCGCAATGATCCAGGGGCGCCAAAATCGTGGAAAATGAAAATAAACTGATAAAAAAAATTAAGTTACAGGCTTTTATAAGATGCACTAAAAAGTAAAGAATATTTTTTTATCATTCTGATATCATATCAATAAATTATTTTTCATAATATTGCATTGTCATCGGAGCCTTGTATTGTAAGTATACCAAATTTCATTGAAATCGGTTTACGGGAATTTTCTCAAAAACGCGTTGCAAGATTTGACCGATAGTTGACAAGATTGAGAGGCGGCAGGCGGAATTTATCATTTTTATTTCTAAGCACATAATTCAAATAATATAATATATTTAAACATTAAGGCAAAATCTAGTTGAATTCAATTCAACATGACAAAACCACTCAACCACCGCCTTTTAAGAATTTTCGGCCCGTGGCAACACGACTGTACAGGAAACAACAATTTTGAAACCAAGCGAAACAAGATCTAACAGCCCTTTTTAACTGCATATAAAAAGGAAGTAGACTTAAAACAATGCATTATTTGCAACTAGGCTTCGGCTGGTGCGAAATAAAATAGTTTGTTTAAATTGTTGGTGCAAAAAAGCTTTAAAAAAGTGCTTGTGCAAATTGTCCAGTGCGTTTGGCTTTTGTGAAGATAAGTGTTTTAATTTTTGTTTTCATTTTTAAAAACGAATAAAATCTATCAGACATAAGCCAAAAAAAGGGTGGGGGGTAGATTTCAAAATTGAGAGTTTAGATCAAAACATGGCTTGTGTAGTATCAAACGAAAGATAATTGAGTCTCGAGTCGAATAAAATGCATTTTATTTTTTTAAGCCAGTGGCGCACAAGGGGGGGGGATTTAAAAAATTAGAGTTTAGATCAAAACATGGCTTGTGTGGTATCAAATGAAAGATAATTGAGTCTGGAGTCGAATAAAATGCATTTCATTTTTTTAAGCCAGTGGCGCACAAGGGGGGGGGGGGGGATTTCAAAAATTAGAGTTTACATCAAAAAATGTCTTGTGTGGTATCAATTTTTTTTTGGCCCGTGGAGGTACCTACAATGAAGGGGGAATTGGTGTTAATCGTGTGAGCTTAGGTGCCCATAAATTGGCAGAGTATTTTTCATTTTGTTTGTTTTAGTTTATCCTTCGTATTAAAAA
Source organism: Ocypus olens (assembly GCA_910593695.2). Taxonomy (NCBI): domain Eukaryota; kingdom Metazoa; phylum Arthropoda; class Insecta; order Coleoptera; family Staphylinidae; genus Ocypus; species Ocypus olens. The sequence goes on along the minus strand of OU343048.1, from coordinate 28,885,145 downwards.
AAATGGGTAGTTATATATTACAAATATAAAAATAAAATATAGGGACTAGGGACCGCTAAAATTATATAGCGTAGGGCCACATAAATTGTAAATCCGTCGCTGCATAGTGTGACTTGGTGGTTATGGTGTGACCATTCTTTTGAGGACTAACGAAATAGTAGTTTATAAAAATGTCAAAAAGCAAGCTGTTTTATACAAGCGGTTTTCAAAGCACAGCACAGCTAGTGCTTAAAAGTACCGAGTATAAAAAAGCGTAGTTTTGGCACGAGTTTTATACAATATTTTATCTTGATCAAAAATTTAAAAAATATTAATAAAGTGCCGCAGGCGTAATTTCTAACAAAAATATATTTTACACAAAACTACCAGACAGGAGACAAAATACCAATTATTATTATTATTTTTTTGATATCAGTATTATTTGTTATTTTAATTAATTTGTTCCAGGAACCAAAATGTCCGATGCTAAGAGAAAACCCTCTGGGAGCGAATTTAAAAAGCGGAGATTGAACAAGCAAACAGTTTCAAAAACAGTCAGATGCGCTGCAGAACTTCTTGAAAGAAAGTAGTTTCAACGCTCCCACAACCGACCAACATTTGAACAACGCCCAGCACCTAGATACTGACTTTCCGGATATGGATCCCCCTTTGGACGCAACCGTCAGTATTACTGAGCTGGGCAAGTCATCTCAAACGAGTTTGGCGAGTAGTGATACAGTTCCGTGCAGTTCCAAAAATCAAAATTCGCAAGTTGTGCAGACCTCAGAGAAACATTTAGAAAAGGCTACCGTCCAAAGTATCTCTTCTGACCCAGGATTATGGCCCGAAATCATGCGCGCAGCAGATAGAGTTTTTTTGGTTAAACGTGGTCCAGCTGCACCTTTGTATAATTTTGATTTTCCTTTTGACGATCAGCATAGAAGATTCTCACCAAAACATTACAAGAAAAGGCTTAGAAATGGAGAAGAGGTTTTAAGATAATGGATGCTATATTCTGTATTTCAAAACGCTTTGTACTGTTTTCCATGTCGACTTTTTGCTGCACCATCTAGCTTGAGCGCTCTTGGCAATCGGGGATTTAAAGACTGGAAGCATTTAGGGGACTCTTTAGCACATCATGAAAATGCTAAAACTTATATAGATTATTTGAAATCATGGCTTGAATTAAAGCAAAGATTGAAAATAGGTGAAACAATAGATGCAGTTTCTCAGAGACTCATTGATTCTGAGATAAATCACTGGTCTGAAGTTCTTTTACGCATTATATCAGTCGTTAAAATGCTAGGCGAGAGCTCTCTAGATTTTCGAGGAACAAGCGATAAACTGTATGAACACAATAATGGAAACTTTTTGAAGTTAATTCAGTTATTGGCTGAGTTTGATCCAAAAATGGAGAAACACGTTCGCAGAGTCCTCAATAAAGAAGAAATCAAAGCTACATGTCTAGGGAAAACTATACAAAATGAAATAATTGAATGATTGCATGACAACATAAAGCACCACATCAATGAGCAAGTTCAAAAGGCCAAGTATTATTCGGTGATTCTTGACTGTACTCCCGATGCAAGTAAAGTAGAACAGATGACATTTGTGGTAAGATTTGTCTCCATACAGGAATCAGAGTCTGAAGTTCAAGTTAATATCAACGAACATTTTTTGGGTTTTCTACCTATTGAGAGATCAACAGCTAAGGAATTGTCGGAGGTTTTACTAGAAGAGCTAGAGAAAAATAGGCTTAAAGTAGAAAACATGCGCGGTCAAGGGTATGTCAAGGGTTCCAATATGAGAGGAGAAAAATCGGGAGTACAAACAAGAATCAGAAATATAAACCCCAGAGCATTTTATGTTCCATGCAGCAGCCACTCGCTAAATTTGGTTGTAAACGATATGGCAAAATTCTCGTTTGAGGCAGCCAACTTCTTCAATATTGTTCAAAAGTTATATACATTTTTTTCTTCCTCTTCTTTTCGTTGGGCAATATTACTGAAATATATTGATGCTTACACCCTAAAACCATTGAGTGATACGCGATGGGAAAGTCGTGTCAACTCATTAAAAGCTCTGCGGTTTCAAATTGGTCCAATTCACGATGCTTTGTACAGCATATATGAAGATTCAGAAATCGATAATATGATCAGAGACGAGGCTAGCGGATTATTAAATAATTTGAAGCAGTTCAAATTTATATGCTCTGTTGTGATCTGGTACAAAATTTAGAGTCATATTAACCCCATCAGCAAACTTTTGTAAACTGTAAATTTTGATATGTCACAAGCTATTGATATGCTTAGCAACTGCGAACTCTTCTTTGAAAACCTGAGATCAGATGAAACTTTTGAAAGCATCATTTTAGAAGCAACCGAGCTTGCTTCAGAGATTGACGTGGAAGCTAATTTCGAAACCACCACACCACGTCATCGTGTCAGAAGCAAAACAAGAACGTTTTTGTATGGGGCCCGGATGAACCCGTTCAAGACCTCAAACAAAAATATAAAATAGATTTTTTTTCACACTATAGATCAAGCAATAAATGCCTTGGAAACCAGATATAATTTGCTAAATACTCACAGTAATTATTTCAGCTTTTTGTATAATCTTTGGTCTAAAAGACATGCCCAGAAATGAGCTACTGGCTCATTGCAAAGATTTGGAAGTAGTTTTAACTGATGGAAATTCAAGCGATCTTAACGCCCTGGAACACGCCGATGAAATAAGCATTGTTTCGTCATTATTAACAAAAAATGGTAATGTTTCCATCATGTTACTTTCTCCGACTTGATGGTATCATTTATATTTACGCTTTCATGGTTTATTTGCAATTTAAATCATATTTTAAATGTACATCGAACGTTTCGTTCGGATGAAACTGAAACTGAAAACTCGGATGAAACTGACGTTTAAACCGTCAAAATTGTGAAAGATGGAAAAATTATACTTCAAATTCAAAAACTCTGTTTACCCAAAAACTGAAGGGATTTCGAAAAAAACTTATTCTTTATAAGTTGTTCATTTTAGCATTCTCTACAATAACTATTAACATAAATTTGCTGTAACTATTATCGTTTTATAATTATAAACCATAAATTAAAAAATAATAATAATTTTTTTTTGAATAAAAATGATTTTATGGAAAATATTTTCAAGCAAAAGATGTTCATTTCTTTGTTGTTTTTAATGTTTGTTTGAATGTTTTTGTGATATTCTTCATATTTAAGAAAATATTGGCAAAAAACAAAAAACAGTTAAGGTAAACACCCAATTCCGGTGTACGAAATTTTACCAAAAGCTTTTCAGTTCTTCAGATTATCAAATAAGACGTATGTTGAAAGTTTCATATCAATTGCTCTATTAGTTTTTGAGATACAGCGCACACAGCCAGACACACACACATACACAGACACAATTTTTTTTTTCAAATTCTTGAAATTGCATCTAGGGACCCCAAAACGGATATTTCCGTAAAAAAAATTTTAAAAAAAAAATCACGATTGATCAAAATCGTACTTCGTAACGAAGAAAGTAAAAAGGAAACCCCTGTTGAAGTTCTCAAGTTTATCGCTACACTTAAATTCGCACCAAACCTTAGCATTAAGAATCCTACTTACATTGCCAGTCACTGTGGCCCTGTGGGGAAAGAAGCTTTTTAAAACAAAAAATGGTGATGTGGCCATCATGTTACTTTCTCCAACTTGATGCTATCATAGCCATTTATATCTACGTTTTCATTGTTTATTTTCAATTCAAATCATATTTTAAATGTACATTGAGCATTGCGTAAACTCGGATGAAACTGACGTTTAAAACGTCAAAATTATGAAAGATGTAAAAAATACCCTGCAAATTATACTTCAAATTCAAAAACTCGGTTTACTCAAAAACTATCGTGTTTTCGAAGAAAACTTATTCTTTAGAAGTTGTTCATTTTGGCATTCTCTACAATTATTATTCACATAAATTTGCTGTAACTATTATCGTTTTATAATTATAAACCAAAAATTAAAAAAATAATAATAAATTTTTTTCTCGAATAAAAATGATTTTATGAAAAATGTTTTCAAGCAAAAGATGTTTATTTCTTTATTGTCTTCAATGTTTGTTTAAATGTTTTTGTGATATTTTTCATATTTAAGAAAATATTGGCAAAAAACAAAAAACAGTTAAGGTAAACGCCCACTTCCGGTGTACGAAATTTTACCAAAAGCTTTTCAGTTCTTCAGATTATCAAATAAGACGGATGTATAAAGTTTCATATTAATTGCTCTATTAGTTTTTGAGATACAGCGCACACAGACAGACACACACACACACAGACAGACAGACACACACACACACACACACACACAGACACAATTTTTTTTTTTTCCAGAAATTGTTGAAATGGCATCTAGGGACCCCAAAACGGATATTTCCGTAAAAAAAATTTTTGAAAAAAAAATCACGATCACAATACTTTCTCGTACTTCGTAACGGAGAAAGTAAAAATAATAAAAAAGTATCTCAGAACGATGCAGACGCAAAATCGTCTCAATGGATTGACAATGATAGCTATAGAACACCAAATTAGTGACAAATTAGACTTGGAATCACTGGTTCGTGAGTTTGCCGAAAGAAAAGTTAGAAAAGGGGCATTTTAATTACTTTGGTTAGTTAGAATTTATTTATAATATGGGATATTAGTTTAGTTAGCATTACTACATTTTAATTTTTGTTATTGTGCCTTAAGTGCTAAATTGCTTATCTTGTTATCTGATGATTGAGTTTTTAATAAAACGTTTTAAAAAAAAAATGTTTCAATGTTTTCTTGACTTTCTGATATGGTCGCATGAGATTTACTTAAAAAAAAACGGGGGGGGGGGGGGTCGCAAAATTAAGGTAGGTAAAGAATGGGGCATTAATTTGTGTAAAATGGACCGTGGTCCTGAAATCTTGAGGGGTTTGCACCTGGATGCGATATTTCTTGTTGATGGTGGAGACTTTGAGGAGGCAGACTTTTTTGTCCACCAGGTCTTTTGATAATTGAATCCAGCCTTTCCTTTTTTAAGGTAGATGGGTGGGGGTTTGGAGGCGAATCTTTCGATTCCCTCGATATGTTCGATCTCATTGATCGAGGCTGGTTTCGGAATGTCAGGTGTACGCGTGGTGGTGTATTTTAAAGTTTGCGGAGGATTTTGGTTTGGGGAGTGCCGAGCATTATTGGGGGCTGTAAGCTGCTCGCTGGCTTTAGTAGGCACAGCGGAGCGGCGGGACGGTAGTGTCATCTTTTTGTTAGAGAAAGTTGTGAAGCTGTCTTTCTTTATCCGTTTTGTGGGCGGGGCGCCAAGACTAGCCGATGGCGGCAGAATTCTTGCTGAGGGCGCCTCGGTGGTGAGAGCGCGAGCGCGAGCCTCTGTAGAGGTTAAGGGGGTGGCCGCGTTAGAGGATGAGGCCGGAGGCGTGGTTTGGGTGTTAACCCTGAGTTTTTTAGATGACTCAATGACTGAGTCAGAGTCAGAGTGTGGTCGAACGGTTTTAGACTTTTTCTTTTTTACCCTTACTTGGACAAAGCCATCGTTGTCAGGGGTGTCGGGAGTTTTCGGTTGTGGAATGAAATCCATGGGTGTGGGGGAGCACAGAGGCTGGAGAATATCCAGAGTGGCTATCAACTCGTCGAGTTGAGCTTGCTGGGTGGCAAGTTGGGAACGCAGGAAAGCATTCTCAATTTGGAGAGAGTTAACTGTGACTGTAAATTATCGATTGTACAATCGATGTCGAGTAATGCCTCCATAGTGGCAGGAAAGGATCGACGTCATTGCCACGCAATGGCTCGCCGGTGAAATTAAAAGTGAGTTTTGGCTGATAGTGATCGAATTTGAATTGAAGCAATGAAATAAGCGTAGGGATTGAGAGGAAAGGTAGTTCTAAGGGATGGGATTCCCTAGAACTTTGGGCTTGCTGTATACGGAACCGACACTACGAACCCCTTGCGGGGACGTATTCGGGTGCGCCCCGAGGATTTCACAGCGTTCCCGTTTTATATGGAAATCCGTGATATCGAGGCATTGCGTGTAATAGAAGGTGTGCAAGACGGCTCTCAGCGTGGTGCAATGCCAAGAGACCGTTTCTCGTTCCGATCGCACCCAGTCAGAACAGTATAATACACGTACTAGCTGTGTGGACGTTCACCAGAAGATCAAACTGAAAGGAAATACTGTTTATTAGTAGATGGCACCTTGACTCTGATCAGACTTTCCTTCGAGCCGCGAGCAGTTGAATTATAAATTCAACTATCACCGAGCAAGACTAGGAGTAATGCAGGCAAGGGTGATGGCAATTTAAACTGGTAAGCCGTGAGGGCCAGAGAAAATTACTTCGGAGTTCGAAATAAAAATTTCGGATAAGGAAAAAGACGGAGATTAGAGCGACTTGACTGCTGTGATGCTCGATGTCGAGTGAGTGGGTAAAATTTTGGTCATATTTTTTTTTAATATGCTGGCCCGTAGGTCACTACGTCAGTGGAAGGGGGGGGGGGGGATAATGGTACCAATAATTTAGAAACAACGAAAATTTGTTAATAGAAAAACTTCACAGTTTACCCTATTTTTGGTTCTCACCTTTAAAATATCCTAAACAGGTTTACGTTTCCTTAAAATGCTTACGGCACTGGCAACAAGCGACCTCTGAAATTTTGCGCATCCTGGGGTTCCTCTCTATTCAAACGACCTCTACATCGCCGATCGCCGTACATTGTTTTTATATTTTTTTCTAGTCAACAAAATTATTACAATTTTTCATGAATTTACAACGCGAATGCATGCATACAATATTCCAAAAACTATTGACGGAATGTGTTGTAATTTTTCACTATATCAATCGTAAATTGATATGGGATTTTAAGAATTTTCAAGCAATTGTTTTTATATTTATTTCGCGTCAAAAAAATTATTACAATTTTTCATAAACTTACACAGGGTTTACGTGAAATATCGTAAAAGCTATCGACGGAATCTATTTTAATTTTTCACAATATCAATCTTGAATTAATATTGAGTGATTTTCAGAAGCTTCGAGTAGATAGCAATTGTTTACTGAAAGACTTAAATTTCATGTTCCTAGACTAAGTTCACGCAACCCTGATACATTTTCATTTGTAGTACCTCATTCAATTAATCACTATCACTCGCCCCTTTTTAAAATGTATAAATGTTACCATGAAGTTCAACACCAGGCGGATATTTTTCACCCTAGCTTTATAATTTTTAAAAATAATGTATCTTCACTGATTCCATAATGTTCTGTAATTATTATAATGCTTAATGCAATGTTTCACTTATGTATGCATCTGTATTTCATTTAATTTAATTTCATTTGTAACTTCAATTGCTTTTATATTACCCTATTAATGGATCTTTGTATCTGTTGGGAAATAAATATTATTATTATTAATTGTTTTTATATTTTTTTCGAGTCAACAAAATTATTACAATTTTTCATGAATTTACACCACGTTTTCACAAAATATTTCAAAAACGTAAGTAGTGTAATTTTCTACAATATCGATCTTGAATTAATATTGAGTGATTTTGAGAAAATTCTAGTGGATAGAAATTGTTTTTATATTTTCCAACCAAATTATTACAATTTTTCATAAATTTTTACAGTGTTTGCGTGAAATATCGTAAAAGCTGTAGAAGGAATGTATTGTATTTTTTTTATAATATCAAGCTTGAATTAAAATTGAGTGATTTTGACAAGCTTCAAGTGGATAGCAATCGTTTTTATATTTTTTATAGAGTCAACAAAATTATTACAATGTTTCCTAAATTTGCATAAAATATTCCAAAAACTAATGACGGGATAATAATTTTTCATAATATTAATCTTTAATTAATATTGAGTGATTATGTGAAGTTTCAAGTGTTTCTTTGCGTCAACAAAAATATTTCAATTTTTCGTAAATTTTCAGCGTGTTTTCATGAAATATCTGATAGAAAGTTGGTTAGCCAACGTCTACTAGGATGTTTTTTTTTTAATTCGACGTTAAATATTTGTACTTTAATTTTTATATATGTTCGATTGTCTGCTCTCTTTTATGATGTAAAAAGTAAATTACAAAAATCAAAGCGTGAGTCACTTAAAAAGTCTTGGTGGTCAGTGTGTGATCCGCGAGTCATAGGTTCGCCGCCACTGGTATAGAACATACCAAAGGCACACTTTATGTTTCAATGTCAATGCCTACTTTTCAATAAAAAAAAAAACTTCCAATAACTCTTACAACAATCAATTTTGTGACAAGTGTGATACATCATTAGTTTTGGGAATGAAATAAAAATCCAGGTCTGTATTTAAGTACATAAAGTTGATGTGGATATCTAAATAACGAAACAACGTATTTGAAATATAAAATTGTTTTCTGGAACAACTTACAAAAGTCTAAGAAAGTGCTCTTGCTTTTTCAAATTAACCTGTAATAAAGTTGTAAAAAAATAAAAAACAAAATTAATGTTTTCGTTTTTACTTTCTCCGTTACGAAGTACGATTAAGTATTGTGATCGTGATTTTTTTTCCAAAAACTTTTTTAACGGAAATATCCGTTTTGGGGTCCCTAGATGCCATTTCAACAATTTCTGGAAATTTTTTTTTTGTGTCTGTGTGTGTGTGTGTGTGTGTGTCTGTCTGTGTGCGCTGTATCTCAAGAACTAATAAAGCAATTGATATGAAACTTTTAACATACGTCTTATTTGATAATCCGAAGAACTGAAAAGCTTTTGGTAAAATTTCGTACACCGGAAGTGGGTGTTTACCTTAACTGTTTTTTGTTTTTTGCCAATATTTTCTTAAATATGAAAAATATTACAAAAACATTTAAACTAATATTGAAGACAACAAAGAAATGAACATCTTTTGCTTGAAAATATTTTTCATAAAATCATTGCTATTCGAGAAAAAAATTTATTAATTTTTTGTTAATTTTTGGTTTATAATTATGAAACGAGAATAGTTACAGCAAATTTATGTGAATAATAATTGTAGAGAATGCCAAAATGAACAACTTCTAAAGAATAAGTTTTTTTCGAAATCTCGTTAGTTTTTGTGTAAACCGAGTTTTTGAATTTGAAGTATAATTTTTCCATCTTTGACGTTTTAAACGTCAGTTTCATCTGAGTTTACGCAATGCTCGATGTACATTTAAAATATAATTTCAATTGAAAGTAAACCATGAAAGCGTAAATATAAATGATATTATCTTGTCGGAGAAAGTAACATGATGGCCACATCTCCATTTTTTTTTAATATCTCCGGAAGTAGTCGGAATATTTTTAATTGATTTTTAACAAATTATTCAGCATTAAAATGCGCTACTTTGTTTTCATTTCACCAACTCTCTATCTCTTATAGTTACCGAGATAGCAATGCTATGGCGTCGAATTTGTAACACCAATTATTTTTATTGAAGAATTAGTTTTAGCGACCATACAAGAATAGTTGATACTTCCGCTGCTACATTCCCAATGAAACATAATAATTCAAAGTATTTAGGTTTGAAACAACACTTGTTCTGTTTCAAACCTAAGCACAGTGAAAAATATGTTTAATATTTTAAACCAAAAGCCACTATTAGTGGCGGCTCGTCGGGCGAGGCAGGTAAGGCATCGCCTCACCATTAATTTCCTATATTATAAAAATATAAATTTATTCAATAAATTTCTTCCGTATTGACTTTAATATTGATAATTAATTATATAGTGACTATAAATGGATGTATTCACGGATTGTTCCCGATTTTTAATGATTAGAATTAGCGCGATTACCCGGGTTGGACTTGAGGCAAATGTAAAGCAGAGCAATCGGAATTTATGCAACTTAATATGCCTCCATACAGTTTACATATATCGCATCCGTTGTCATGCGCAGATTTATTTCGATATCGGAGGCGAGCCTCAGAGGCTTCTCATTGGTCGGAAATCACCCGCGTGGTAGAGAGAGAACCTCGCTGAATTCTCCATTGTCAGCTGTGTTAAGGCAGCTTCGCGAAAACCCAGGAACTGTAACGATAGCGGGAACGGGAACGAAGACATACCTGGCTTGTTGTTCCCGTTACCGGAAATTAGTTATTGGTTGTGTACGTCAATATGAAAATCATATTTAATTTTTGGTTCCCGTTCTGCTTACCCTTCCCGAGTTGTGCTGCCTTCTTAAGTAATCTATTAATTTCACTCTGCCGTCCGTTGATCAACGTTAGTTATCAAAGATAATCTTATTTATATTTATAGTATTATAGTAAATAGTATTTAATCGTATATTATAATGGATGATGGAAATAACACTGTGACTTACTCTGAGAAATTGTAAACATCGTAAATTTCTTGCTTGAATATCCATTTAACCTGTTGTCGTACCATGATAAAGTTTATATAAAAGGTATGAAAAGGCTTTGCCCTGATCTTAGTTTATTATTAATTCAAAAACATCGATCATTCAAAAGTGCATGGTTTGACAAATGCAGTTGGCTAACAGGTACAATAATTAGAAATACATTATTTTGTTGACCTTCCATAATGTTTTCAAATAGCAATGAGTCGGTATGGCATAAAACAGGTTATGACGATTTAATTTCATATCTTAGGTAAACAAAATATAATTAATGTTTTAAGTACGGCTCGGCAAATTGAAAGCGAAACATAACAACGTGAAGGAAAATAGGGGGATTTTAAAAAGATATGTAGATAATATTAAATCTGTGCCTTACCAAACCAAAACCTGACGAACCGCCACTGATGACTATACAAATAATCAAAAAGTGTAGTTCTTCCTTATCTTCATCGGCTATCAACCTGCATCCATTATTTATTTATTTACAGAAACTCTATTTTATACAATACAAAATAAAAAGGGGGCGGCCCATTGGTGTTATGGGTACAGGCGACCGCTTGTGCCGGTTGCACCGCGTGCCGTGTGGGTTCGAATCCCAGCCCGGCCGAAAGATTTTTCGGGGATCGAGTATTCAAGTATTCGGTCGGGTCCATGGTTGTTGTGTATACATCTGACATTATTAATTTATTCATTTGAATAAATTAACATCCCAAAAATTAAAAATAATAAAAAAAATAAATATTCGATGTGACTGAATGGCTCATGCCTAAGTAAAAAAAAAATAATAAAAAGGACCACATTATTAAAATTTGCTTCTCAAAGAAGATGTTTTGTTCCGGCCTAACCAAGCTGAGTAGGTCGCCCCGCGCACCCTCTGGCCGATCCAAATTACAGAATCAACCCGTCGTTACTACAAAAAGCAAATATTACGCATTTAAATCCGATTGAAATAAATTACTTTTTATGGGAAACCGTAAATTGAATGATTGTCATTCGAACAATTCTCATATCGTAAACGACAAAGCCGCGCATGTAATTGAAAACAATTTTCATGTAAATCGGTGAAACGTGAAAAGCTGCACGAGCGTGGGAATTGGTGTATTTATAAAAATGCGCTCAACCTTGGTACATATTTTTTTTACCCGATATTAGCATGCACATTTCTAACGCAAAACAGGCGGCACGTGTGCTATTAACTGCTATTAATAGCACAACCAATAAACATCGATTTTTTTTTCAATTAGAAAAACATCAAAATTTATGTTTGTTTAAAGACATAAATAATACTTTGAAACTAATTTGCAATAATGACTTTCATTTTATGATTATTATCATTTATTGAAAAGAAATCTTATTAATACATTTTTCTTCCGGAGAAAGTAAAATAAAATGTTTATTCATAATCACACACAATAATAATAATAATGATAATTAACTTTATTTTAAATACAAATGACGTATAGGTTAATATAAACCAGTGACGGTTCGCGGGTTTTTTCTGGTACGGCCGAGGAACAAGAGGTGGTAATACAGATATGTAGGGTCAGTTGCAGAGACGGCTGGCTACGTGATCGCACCTATCTATATTACCACCTCTTGTTCCTCGGCAGTATCAGAAAAAACCCCACGAACCGTTACAATTTTGTTGCACTTTTAGGTTAGATTAACGTCTTACAACGTACGACCTAACGATTTTAGGGCCCGATTTATAATAGGTGCACCACTTTAAGAACGTCTTATTTTTTAAATCGATTATTCTCCTTGGAGAAACGGTGACCCCGTTTGACAGAAGTTTTACATTTTAAAGATGCCCGACATTGAAATAGATATTTGTAAATACCGGGCGACCCAGGGATCTGTAAAAGCCCCATAACTTATTTGCTATTTGAAATTTCGACTTCTAGTTTTCTTGAACTGGTACCCACACTTTTTCTACATATTTTAAAAATATGTATGTTTTTGTACAGGGTGTCCCAATATACATAACAGAACAAAGTTATGTTTTTTTAAATGGAACACCCTATATTTTATATTTTATTTTCAACCCTCTTGAGAAGCTGATAAAAATAGTATAAGATAGTATGGGTCTATTATGGACGGTTGGCTAGTTATGGGCAAATTTGTGGCAAAAACATGTACACATTAAAAACATTGCAGAAGCGTTCCTGGCAAAGATAGCATCGTTATTTATACACTAGAAAATTTCCCACATCATAAAGAATAATACACATCGGCTTTGGTTTTCTTTTAATCATAGTGATATACAGGGTGTCAACATACGCAAAACAATGGATAACTATTTTTTTTCAAATGGAACACCCTATATAAGTTGCCACCAATCTATGGCATTTTTAATAAGCTTTCCAATGATATACAGTTTGTATAACAAAATATTAAGGATTCTTGAGATTTATCAATAAAAACATATTTCTTTTGCCACCTTCTGCAGATTTTTGGATTTTCAGCCAAAATTATACATTTTCATGAAAAATTATAAGAAAAACTTTAAACTATACAACTGAACCCTAAAATTGGTAAAAATTAAGTAAATAGCCATCTGCAGACGCGTTTCGAGATTTATCTCTCATCGGTGCAGCTTCGCATTTGAAATGCACGAAGAATATACCGGGTGTGGCACTTAAGACGCCTCGGACCATAGCTCCTTTACGATAAAAGCTATCGAAAAAAATCTAAGAACAAAGTCGTGCATAGTTACCGTCGCTATGTTTCAAAAATATTTCTAATCATCAGTGGCGTGCCGTACTCCAGTGGCGTACCAAACTTATGTTTTTTTTTTAAATAGAATGCCCTATTTTTTATTGCAGATTTGGAAAGTGCTCGACGAGTACTTATTTTTTTATTTATTACAAGCTCACCGGACCTCGCAGTGGTCAGTGTGGAGGGTGCTGAGGGCAGGACCCTGATCCTGGCATCTGCTTACCTTCCGTACGACAGTGAGGCCCCTCCTCCCATAAAGGAGATGGCGGCACTCATCAAACACTGTGCGGACGGCAAACTAGATCTGATAATAGGGTGTGACGCCAAGCCCACCACATAGTGTGGGGCTGCAGCGACACCAACCACAGAGGAGAATCTCTTCTAGAGTACCTCTCAACTACGACCCTAGAGATAGTGAACAGGGGTCGCGAACCCACCTTCGTGACCCCCACTAGACAAGAGGTCATAGACATCACCCTCGCAAATGCGAACACAGCAAAGCAGATAGAGAACTGGCGCGTCCACCAAGACGTGTCTTTCTCGGATCACAGATGGATCTGCTTCAGTATAGGAGTTATGACCGTGGAACGAATCCTGGTTCGAAACCCAAGAAGAACGGATACGGAACTGTTCAACAACTGCCTATCCAAACATCTAGAAGAGGACGTCTTCAGGCAGGACCCTGTAAACAGGGAGGCGGTTGAAAGACTGTCTCTGAAACTACAGACCAGCCTTATAGACTCTTTCCACGAGGCCTGCCCCGCCAGGAAGGCAGGCACATCTGCCAAGCCTCCCTGGTGGTGCCCAGAGCTCGACCAAAAAAGGTCAGACTCTCGCAAAACCTTTAACAAAGCCAAGAACTCCCGACTTGAGGAGGACTGGGCCACATTTAAGAGAACCCAGAGGGACTTTAAAATGACCCTCAGGAGAAACCAAAGGGCCTCATAGCATAACTTCTGTGAGGGCATTAACTCCGTATCGGAAACAGCCCGCACCAAGAAAACACTATCTGGATGCCGTAGTGCACAGCTCTCTACACGGCAGTCAAATCGTTCAGACCAATCAGCCTCACGTCTTTTCTTCTAAAGACCCTAGAGAGGCTGTGCGACAACTACATCAGGGAGCAGTGCTGCTTAAACAGCAAACTGCACCCAAGCCAACACGCCTACAGGCCAGGCAAATCGACTGAGTCGGCCCTTCATGATGTGGTATGCAGGATTGAAGGATCGCTGGCTAACAAACAGTCAGCCCTAGGAGCCTTCATAGACATCGAGGGGGCTTTTGACAAAGTCTCCTACGCCAACATAGAACAGGGTCTAAACAAACACGCGGTCCCCACAACCATCATTGGATGGGTCGGGGCCATGCTAAGGAATAGAACTGTAACTGCCTCAATAGGTAAATAAAGCCAAACAGTAGCTGCCACAAAAGGATGTCCACACGGAGGGGTGCTATCCCCGCTTCTGTGGAACGTCGTTGCGGACGGCTTACTACGGCAACTGAACAACGCAGGATACCATGCTGTGGGTTACGCAGATGACGTGGTAATCCTACTTATTGGAAAACACGAGAGCATTCTGTCTAGCCTAATGCAGAACGCTCTCAAAATCATAGAGGAATGGTGCGAAAAAACGTCTCTCTCGGTTAACCCCAAGAAGACAGAGTACTATTCACAAGAAAAAGGAAGATCAACATAGGTAGACTTCCCAAACTTTTCAACAACCAGCTATGCTTGGCAGACAAGGCGAAATACCTCGGTATTATACTGAACTCCAAGCTTAACTGGAAGAACCACTTAGAACACAAGCTGAAAAAAGCCTGTGTCATTTTCTGGCAGTGCAGGGGCGCGCTAGGACCAACCTGGTGCTTCAAACCAAAGGTGGCCCGGTGGTTCTACACTGCAATTGTCAGACCAGCTCTGACATACGGAGCGATAACCTGGTGGCCGCGAACAGACCAATCGGTAACCAGGAAGAAGCTAATCCATCTACAACGATTGGCGTGCCTGGCCATGACGGGCGCAATGCGCACAACACCCACGGCTGCAATCGAAACTCTACTGAACCTGACGCCCCTTCACATACATGTAAAGGAGGTGACAGTAAGCACAGCCTTAAGACTAAAGGCAAATGGCACGTGGAGCCCGACAGCAAACGGTGTGAGACACGGGAAAATATTGAGAGAGGCGGGATTAACCATGCCTGAACTCAAAGAATCCCTCGACAGTGTCCCACCGAGACACCTGTTTAAACGGCAATACGAAATAAAAGATCAGATTAATGACAAACCAGAAATCACCGTCTATACCGACGGGGCCAAGAATCATGAAGGCGCAGGGGCAGGCATCTATTGCCAGGAACCTGACCTCAGTCTCAGCATCCCCCTAGGTAGGAATGCGACGATCACTCAAACGGAACTTTTCGGGATACTTGAAGGTGCTCGGAGTGCAAGCAAGCTTTAGACAAACTCGCCGCAACCAACAGAGTCACAATATCCTGGATTAAGGGACATTCAAATAATGAAGGGAACGACCGGGCCGATAGGCTAGCCAAAAGGGCTGCCATGAAAAGGGAAGGCTCTAAGGCTTTGCCACTGGCACCACTCACTGTCTCCCAAATACTTAAAGGAAACTCTCTTGAAGAACACAAAAAGGAATGGCTACAGACTGACAAGTATGTGGTCGCCAAAAAATTCATCCACTCACCCATACCGAAGCTGAGCAGGAAATGCATTGAATTACCAAGAAGTAGTTTGCGGTTGCTAGTCGGTACACTTACTGGGCACTGCAAACTAAACAAGCACCTCCATAACATAGGGGTGGTAAAAAACCCCCTATGTCGGAAATGCGAGCAAGAAGAGGAGACACTAAGACACATCCTGTGTGAATGCGAGTCACTCAAACAACTTAGGTGGTCCGTTTTCGGAGAGGAGTGGCCAGATTGGTCACAACTGGGCAACACTCCACACGGCCAACTACTTGACTTCACAAGAAGTTTAGGTTGGCTTGAGGAGTAGGGCTCAGGAGGCGGCACAAAGGACCAACGAATGGTCTAAGTGCTGCGACCATTTGGTCGCCCTCCACAAACCATCAATCAAGACAATAAAGAAATGAACATCTTTTGCTTAAAAATATTTTCCATAAAATCATTGCTATTCGAGAAAACAAATTATTAATTTTTTTTCAATTTTAGGTTTATAATTATGAAACGATAGTAGTTACAGCAAATTTGTGTAAATAATAATTGTAGATAATATCAAAATGAACAACTTCTAAAGAATAAGTTTTTTTCGAAATCTCGTTAGTTTTTGAGTAAACCGAGTTTTTGAATTTGAAGTATAATTTTTCCATGTTTCATAATTTTGACGTTTTAAACGTCAGTTTCATTCGAGTTTACGCAACGCTCGATATACATTTAAAATATGATTTCAATAAACCATAAAAACGTAACTATAAATGGCTATGATACCATCAAGTCGGAGAAAGGATGGCCACATCACCATTTTTTTTTTAGTGTCGTCATTTTATTTGCAACTTTTTACATGTCATTTTTTAGGTCGCAGCGCGCGGGGTGAAAGTCTCCCTCGATGACCTCCAGCTAGCTCTTGGAGTCGGTGTCGGTATGAGTAACAGCACAAGAACACAAGGATGGGGTGGAGGGTGTGACGGGAGCGCCGAGGTCAGCGCACGTGTTCGAACCGGCAAGTTGCTCTTCCAAGAACAATTTGGGTTCTAGCTGATTTCGTCACGTACGCAGGCAGCGAAGGGGGAGGGGGGGAATAAACAGTCCATTGTGTTGTCCTCGCAGCTGCACATTTCACTAATGGTTCTGTGAAATGTCCTAACGATTTCCTCGGGACTTAGACGCGCAATAGGTGGAGGTTTATCTCTCCAATGTGTCTTACTGGCAGCTGTACTTCTTCGAAAATTAGTTCGTTTGGAAATTTTAATAATGCGTAGAAAGTATGTACATATGATGGCTGCCAGTTGAAGTCGTCATCGCGGGTATGTCTTCACGAGGGTGGATCCTCCCGAGGTTGACGTGTGAGGGGATTCGGTCTTTCCACACCGGATCCAAGTCCCACTGGGAACTGCTGTTGGGCGTCTTTAGGAGGCAGCACTGGCTGCTCTTGATGCAAATCAGAACACTGATTCTTGAGGATATCCTGCCAAGGTTGTGGTGCGAGGGGATTCGGTCATCTCGACACCGGATCTCGGCATTGCTGGATGCCTGGATCCTAGGATGCTGGCCGGGACACTGGTCCTTGGAAATGCTTCAGAGGGTGAGCTGTGAGGATATTCGGACATCCCACACCGGATCTCTGCATTACAGGATGCCTGGGATAGCCGCATCCTACGAGCAGTCACGTCTGGTCCGGCCGGGAATGAGCTGACATGCTGGCATGCTCTGGCACGGCGGGAACCAAGACGTGTGGTCTGTCTCTCCAGTGCTTGGGGCGGCTGGTACATCGGACGCCGGGACGGAGCATGGGGCGGCCGGAGCTGGAGGTATTCTGGTTAGATGTTGTCGTCTATTAATGTTTGCTGGGCGCCACTGCATGAGTTCCCGCATGCATGCGGGTAGTTGTCGGTGATGTGTTTGGGGCCTGAGCTGGTGTTGTGGGTGGCTTTGGTTCCGACGCCTTCGTATTTTGGAACGGTTTTCCATGTGTACACACAGCTGGTCGGGGCGGCGTCACGACACGTTCCTTGATGGTGCCTGCGTGTCGTCAGGCGGACGTGGATTGTTCGGATTTTCATTCATGGCGCACTGAAGCGTTCATGAGGATACTTACACTATGGTAATGCGTCTTTTCGACACTAAGTCAAAATTGTCAGGTCGCGGTAACGGTCACTCGTGGTTACGATTCACGGGCCCGTAATCACGGTGGTGGATATCGCGGTCGCCTCGGGTTGCCTTGCGTAGGCGAGGGAGGCGCTTCTTGTGACGTCCGAAGGAGCTGCGACGTCTTAGGCAGACACGGCGTCTGTGGTGGCATCTGCAGATGACATCAGGAGGGCGGCGCCTGTAACTGGTGTGGCATCTTTGGATGCGGCGTCTGTAATCGTCGGATTGGACCAGGGAGGGCGCTTCTTCAGGCGTCGTCTGTTGGCAAGAGCATTGGGCGGAGCTGTGAGCTTCCAAATGTCGTTCGAGGCTTGGCTATTCAGCCCCGATGTGGCCCTCTTTGGTGGCTGCTTGGATAAATGGCGTCGTTTGGCGGGCAGTTTTGGTACCTCTGGCAGACGTCGTTTCGGCGGTGTTGCCAAGTGGCTGCACGGCCCCGGCGATTCCTCCTTTAAAAGAGACTGGGCTTCTAGGGGCGGTGTTGGTGGCAGTACAGTCACGATGGTGACGGCTATGGTGGTGGTGGTGACAGTCTTCGTCACGATGGCTGGCGGCTGAAAAAACGACGTCGTGTGTTCTGCGATTGGCAGCAGCGTCGGTTCCGGCACGATGGTATCTGTTGTGGCGGCAACAACGGGATGGTCACTTCCTCGTATTTCGGTTCGTCGAGTACCTTTGTTGAGGCGGTGCACGCCCGCAATTGTGGTGCCAACGTCTCCAGTGGTGATGTCTTCTCCGGAAAGCCATAACGGAGTCGTTCCTGGCAAAGCTACTCAGATGCGCGGTAAATTTCTGCCTGGATGATCAGAATTTCCCTCTTGACGAGCTACACACGGAAAATTATTACAAAAATGTTCAATGTTCAAGAATAAATATATACACACGGGAAGTCAATCAAATAAAGTCACGAAAAGTAAATAGTCACCAACATTTCACTCAATGTTCAATCGTTGGAAACGCAACGTCAGCGCCGGCGATGGCGGCAACGGAAGCAGCGGCGGCGGCGTGGCGTCGTTAGATCCGCGGCGTGGCGGCGGCTATGGTGATGTCGGCGACTGCGGCGGCGTCGGTGGAACGACGGCGTTGAACTTGTCGACTGTTGTGTTATAACTCAATGATGGAGTCGAATTCTGAGTCTCATCTGATTGTTGAAAAATGACTGTTTGTGTTTCGTCTTATTGTCTGGGGAGCGCTCCATGGCCCAAAGTGCCGAACGACGCCAAGCCACGTGGCATCGTTCGCAAACAAAGCATCGGAGCCGAATGCGAATCGACAGTTTGGATATTCGGCTTTGTCCTCGCGCCGACCTCTCAGTAAAGACCAAACTGTCGAATGCACGCCGATTCGGCACTTTGGTCGCACGCACCTACGAGTAAGGCCCAAAATGCCGAATATTTATGTATATTACGTTTGAAAACGTTTAAAACAAAACTATCTACTTTCCATTGATAAACTTGTATTTTCAAAAATTATTTTCGCACATTAGGAACATAGATGAGGGTGTACATTCGGCATTGTGGGCCTTACTCGTGGGTGCGTGAGAAGACATTCTGCCGAATGACCAAAGTGCCGATTAGCATTCGGCTCCGACGCTTTGTTTACGAACGATTCGACATCGCTTGGCGTCGTTCGGCACTTTGGGCATGGTCGGTAGTATGAAATTCGACACCTTGGGCAAAATACCGATTCGGCACCGCTCACGCCCTACTCTTCTCCGGGTTTCGGGTGGTGGTGGTGGTGGTAGGGTGTGACGGGAGCGCCGAGGTCGACGCACATGTTCGAACCGGCTCTTCTAAGAACAATTTGGGTTCGAGCTGCACATTTCACTAATGGTTAGGACATTTCCTCCGGATTTGGACGCACCGTAGGTGGAGGCTTATCTGTTCATTATGTCTTACTGGCAGCTGTACTTCTTCGAAAATTATCTCGGTTGGAAGTTTCAATAATGCGGATTTATGTTAATATTAAAAAGGAGCAATGGTTAGCTCATAAAATGCAAATTAAGATAATTACGTATTTGTTAAGACGCGTAGATAAACTAAGAGCCGATAACAACGTTGGAAAAAAAATTCAAAGATTATTGGAAGTGTTCAAAAAAGTTCCTATTATTTTCTAGACTCAAGTATGCTCTTTGTACAGTTGAATTTAAAACTTTGTCTGACATTTCTGAGGAGATTGTGTTAACTGCTGTTATAACCGATGCCAACAAAAGTTGAGTCATACACTTCATTTCAATGATGTTATTATTTCGCTTCGATACAATATATAATTTGTGTATATCTGGGACTTGTTTTAGCAGAATTTCAAAAATAGGTTAATTGTGGATGAATTTTGAAAATTTTCGACAGTGTTTCCGCTAGTTTCTGAACAGTGGTAGCTGGTGGCGTGATTCATTATGGATGAATTTTGAAAATTTTGAAACTAATTCTAGGTAGGTTTAACTGTTCCAATCACCGAATGCAATTTTCTTCTCTCAAATTCAACTATTGGTTCTATTTTATTTCCACTTGTTATACGCCAATAGTTTTAACGGTATGTCAAAGAAAGGATTATTATTTTCATACAAATTCCAGCAGAGAATATTTTTTTACAATTTTTGTAATCGTCCAATGCAATTTTCTTACAATGAATAAAATGCCTCAAATTTGAAAGCTAATCGATTGAACTTTTCTGATGATGTAAACTAATGATATGATAGAAAAAAGGCATAGAGTGAAGAGAATTGGGCCGCACTCAAACAGGGGCCGAATCGACAGCAGGAAAATGCCTTGGTTCTAAAAGTTAAGGCGCGGAAATGTCGATTCCTGGTTATGACCTTCGCTTTAATGAATTGGGCAAGCGAAGCGGTTTAAAGGATAGTTTATAACCAAACAAAATTACAAGGTATTTGCAGGAGTGGAAGGAGGGATTTTGAATTTTGGATGACAATAGGGTAATTATGTGAAGATGAATGAAAAGTTTGGATTTTGAAGCAGTTTTGCAAAGAATTAAACAAAACATACAAGAAATGTAGCAATGTGCACTATTAAGACAGTATATTAAAATAAGTAGAATCGGAGTTTAAAATGCAGATTTGGAAGCGGAAAGCCTTGTCAACTTGCTCACAGGAACATTTTTAAAGGAATAATGTATGTTATTAAATTGCTCATTTAATATTTCTCAATGACGAAAGAAATCGAATTCCAAATTAACTTGAGACAACCTGTAGTCTTAGTAAGACTTAATGTTGCAATGTCATGAACAGGCTGAATATTCATATATTGAGGCTATTTTTCGTCTTTATTACTTTTATTTTTAATTCGAATTGCATTTATTTTATTATCAATACCCTGGAATAAATATTCATGACAACTTCTCAACACAGTGTAATACTAAACAAATTGGGGTTAACCTTACTTGTTGCAGAAAGCATTAGATAAATACAATAAAACGAAATGTAGCCTGAATATATGAATATTCAACCTGTTCGTTAATCTGCAAGCAGAAAATTAAGTCTTACTAAACTATAGACTATAAACAAATAACTTATTGAAACAACTACTTCCCTGGCTAGTGCCACGCCGGATATTGAATGATACACAGAAATTTGCATGTTATTACTAGTACTACTAGATAATAACATTGGTTTATAGTCTTAGTAAGACTTAATTTTTGCTTGCAGATTAACGAACAGGTTGAATATTCATATATTCGGGCTACATTTCGTTTTATTGTATTTAAACAATGTAATACTTTTATTTATCACAAGAAAATATAGATTACATTCCGCGTAGTATTTTTGTACACATTTTAAATTCTTCCTTAAACTGTAAATATACGAGTAATAAGCTGCGATGGCGTGAATATTTCAAGAAGTGTTTTAATAGTATACAGTGTGTCCACGGATGGAGTTGACGAAAGGAAAAAAAACTTTATTATTAATTTTACGGCAAAAAGTCATTCTTTGTAAAAAATTCTGCTTGTCGAAAAAAATTGTTTGTCATCAAAAAAATTGAGATCAGATTTACAGGGTGTTAATAATTAAGAAAACAAGAAAATGCTTCAAGAGATAAGAACCATTATTTTTTATTTTATACAAAATGTTTATTAAACAAAATTGTTTATAAGCTAAAATGTAGCATAAATACAAATTTTTAAATAAAAATTATAATTTTTACTATTTACAATAATTCGTGATTTTATGCGATTTGGAGAATTTAACAAAAAATCAAGATACCCGATTCCGTAAACGTCAATGTTACGTCTGACAGTATTCAAAAATGTTAACTAAAGAAGAGTGTGTTTATTTAGTACAGTGCTATGGAATTGGAAATGTATCTTATCAATACGCAATTGATCTTTTCCACGAAAAATTTCCAAATACGGCTGTGTCTAAGGAAGCACTACGAAAACTAATAAAAAAATTCACTGAAACTAGCTAAGTAATGAATGTGAAGAAAACGAAGAAAACATACGATGAAGATGACACATCTACATTACTAGCATTAGGGTCAGTTGTAGATAACCCTAAATTGTCTTTAAGGAAGCGTGCAAGAATGCTGGATGTAAGCAAAAGTGCATTACAAGTTATTTTTAGGGAAATCAAAATTCGACCTTTTAAGCCAAAGCTGCTGCATACGCTTGAACTTGGAGATGAAGCAAGACGTTTGGAGTTTTGTTTATGGGTTGGTGCAAATTACATCGAAAACAGGTTTCCCAGATTAATTTGTTTCACCGACGAATCTATATTTTTCACCAACGGGCACGTATCTACCCAAAATAGTCGACACAGGGCTTTCGAGAATCCTAATTACGTCATCAATAGAAGAAGTCAACGTTACAAAAAAGTTAACGTATGGTGTGGAATTATCTTTGATTGAATCATTGGACCATATTTTATAGAGAACAATTTAAACCAGCACGTATATTTAGACATTTTGGAAACATTTATCTTACCACTTCTAAATACGTTAGAGCCAGAAATTCGCAATAACATGTTTGGCAGCACGATGGCTGTCCAGCTCATTCGACGGTTTTGATCAGACAATGGTTCCCAGATTAATTTGTTAGATCAGCATTTTGGTGAAAGGTGGATAGGAAGGTTTGGCCCAATCCATTATCCCGCTAGGTCACCTGACATTACTCCTTTAGACTTTTTCTTGTGGGGTGCCGTAAAACAAAGGGTCTATTCAAATAATTTGCCACATAACACGGAAGTATTAAAAGAGCGCATTCAGAAAGCTATAAATGAACTAAATGTGCAAATCATTCATAAAGTGTACAATGAATTCATTAGGAGAGCGGAAAAGTGTGTCGAAGTGGGAGGTAGTTATGTCGAATAAAAATTATCAATTATTTAATAAACATTTTGCATAAAATAAAAAATAATGGTTCTTATCTGTTGAAGCATTTTGTTGTTTTTTTTAATTTGTTAACACCCTGTACATCTGATCTCAATTTTTTTGATGAAAAACAATTTTTTTCGATAAGCAGAAATTTTTATAAAGAATGACTTTTTGCCGTAAAATTAATAATAAAGTTTTTTTTCCTATCGTCAACTCCATCCGTGGACACACTGTATTTTCACTATTGCTTTGTGTACATTTTCGGGGGTATTATATACACATATCGACCTGTTTACAAGGTTTTCAAAAATGTTTACCTGGGGTGCCTTACCTGTGCATTTTGTGTGTGCCAAAACAAATACGTTTATTGACTTGAATATTGTTACTTGACTGTAAATAGATTATTTTTTCATATGTACCAACGTTATGCTCAATGTATAAATAATCTATGTAATTTATAATTTATGGACATGTGTTCTTATTTTTAAGTACAAGCGTTTGTAATTGTTGATTTTTCGACAGTGTTTCCGCTAGTTTCTGGACAGTGGTGGCTAGTGGCGTGACGTTTAGGTCGGCCGGAGTAGTTACGTGCCCTCTATTCGATTCATACACTTACCTTTAGAGCCGAATTTTGGCTGTGTAGTAGGGGTGATCAGAATTGTATATATTATGTTAATTTAGTTAGCTTATGGAATATAAATTAAATTCTTCTCGGCATCGTAATCTCATAAAGGTTCAGGTACTTAGTTAAGCTGTACTTTCCAAGCTACTTAGTTCTGCAAACTCCTAATTGATAATAATATAAAGTAAATATACTGACTTTAACGGTTTTATTAAATTTTTCATAAAACGTCTATTTTCGTGAAACAGTAGTGATTCTTTGATAGCAAAAGAATAAAAAGTTAAAAAGTTTTTTCAATAGTGAGTTGCTCCGCCACGATTTCTAATGCACTCATTTAGACGGCGTGGCATGCTATCAATCAAGTGATCTAATCCCAAGCTTCTTGAATTCGTAGCTGGAGATCGTGTAAGTTATCTGGAGAGTGATCGCATCCCATACATGTTCAATAGGCGACAAATCCGGCGACCGAGCAGACCATGGTAGGACGGCAATGTTAGCTTCTTCCAAAAAAACGTGTTGTAGCCCTTGCTGTATGAGGGCGCGCTTTATCCTGTTGGAAAATGGGATTTTCCAGCCCCTGAAGATATGGAAGCGCAACGGGTTCATGGCAATGTAACAAGCTGTGTTTAGGTTGCCGTCAATGAAGACCAAGGGTGATCTGCTATCATATTGTACCCACTCACTTGTGTTGCGTTCCACAAAAAATGTTGGATTTTTACGTTCTCCACGCATCCGTCTGACCCTCCTACGACCATCGTGGGCCCACAAGCAAAATCAGGACTCGCCACTAAACACAATTTGATGCCATTCTTGCGCCCAATTCGCTCTTTCCTTGCTCCATTCTACCCTGCGTAGACAGTGAAGTGGTGTAAGAGGAAGACATAAAAATGGACGATATGAACGCAGGCCATAAGACCTTCCGGCGATAAACAGATGAAATTGACATACTGGGTCCTACACCTCTCATCTAATCATTTGCAATTGATCGAGTTGTTGAAAATCTGTCTCTTGTGGCCAAAAGTTTTAAGCGACGTTCTTCGCGATCTGTGGGCGTCCAGATCTAAGGCGACGTTGTTGAACCCCTTCCTCGGACCATTTGGACCAACATCTCAATACCGTTGTAACATTTTGTTTTACATGACGAGCAATTTCTCTTAGCGAAAGTTCGGCCTCTCTCATGCCAATAATACGGCCACGTTCAAAATCAGTTAATTGCAAAAAATGTTGATGTTGACGTACTCTTGGCATTGTTCTCAAGTTCAGAAGGAAAAAAAAACAACAAACTACTGGCTACATTTTATTCAAATTTTAATCATCACTTTGTTTCATTAATGAAATTTCAATAAAATCGTTCAACAAATTCTAGGTGTTTTATGGAAGTCAGTATATGATAATAATAGTCAGTCTTAGAATTTTACAGTCTTTAGATTAGTAAACAATAATCTGGTAGCTGCTTTCTGTAGAAAGGTGTCGCAAGGTGGTTTGGCTTTATATTTTGAAAAAGATATCGAATATACTTGTAGAGATGATTAACAATTTATGTGAAACGAATATTTTTGAATGTGCGGGAGCCGATATGCTTAATCATCCTAAGAATATTACATACGTCTTAGTCTATAGAGGGCTGATTTTAAAAGATTTCTCCTTAATGTTTTGTTTTTGTTTTTCTCTAGTGTATATCAATTTTCCGTGGCCTATTCTAACCTTTTTGTTTTTTCTGTCTGTTTTACAAGTCGCTACGACGGGCCCCGTTAGCGTGAAGCGAGTGTCCCGTCTTAATCCTTATTAGTCTTTTGTCTATTGATATCTAAATAAAATGAATAATACATGTAGATGTTGTGATCAATCACTAAATCAAAACTCGTCCATCACATGGATCTTTTTCGCAATAGTAAAAAATAGTAAGAAAACTGGAGAACACAAAATAATTCTAACAAAAAAGCATAAAGAAACAAATTGTTTTTTTGTGAAATAGACTTATGGCAGTTATATTCTGTATTTAATTTGAAACCCGAAAAATTAAAGTGTTCTGATTATTTTTGAACAATTACGACCTTATTAGCAAGAAAATGGTTTAATTTGAAATTTTGAAGGAGAAATTGGAATAAATAATAAAAATTATTTTGCGTATTTCTCAAAGACTAATAAGAAGTATTTTGTTTAGTACTGTTAAATAGCAATTTTCAAGAGCTTTCCAATGAGATATTGCTATTTAAAAAAAAATGAGTTGGAGTGGCTTCAGTCCCAGGGGTTGTTTAGTGAAGGTCAATTTTGTGATCATACTGATTCCCCATACTGATAGAGACGGTTTTGAGAAATGTTTTAAATCTTTTTTAAATGATGCAAGATTTCTATGTTTTTAAATATCTCTGAATATTAATTAATAACATACAAACATATGTAATTATTATTAACCATTCATGGATTTCAAAAACATTGTTGACTATTTTAATCAACATCTTCCAATCTTATCTGTACTGTGAAATAAATTTTTGTTTTTCAGAATTAGTGCTGATTATTAATACAAATATAACGCGACCTATTTATGAATTTGCAAATACGTTGCGACATTTATCACCAAGACCTAGATCACGGCCACCAGTTCTAAAAACATAAACTGCAGCATGGAAGGTCAGGTTATTTGTTTTTTTTCAGTGTTTTATAATCTCTATGTGAAAAACAGCTCCAGATTTCATCATACATGTTGTTACTTTCGTTAAATAAATTCCATAGGCCGAATTAAACGTCTGAACTATCAATGAATGCCATCAGTTAAATTGTGTTATTTTACTTGTATAAATTCAATAGTTTCGTTATTATAATTTAGGTCTGGTGGCTAATTGTATCCCTCGTGTAAAGTTTGATTTTTGGTCTTTATTTTGTACATTTTGTGTGTATTTATTTATTATCTATACAGTGTGGTCAAAAAGTCTGGAACACCTGAAATATGTTTCCTATCTCCGTAGCAGTATATCATAAGAATTTTACCAGCTATCAGAAAATCACAAGCACCAATCTTGTTGAAAGCTAATTGGACATCATTTGACAACATTTTTTTCAACGCCTTCTAGTCAAAATATTAAATCAATTATTTTCAGGATTAAAATTTTATTTGCCTTTTTCCAGAAAATTTCTTTATGCAACATAATAAAATGTTTATACTACGATATTTAAAAAGTGTGTTTTTTCACTTTATCGAACAAAAAATAAATGTCATGTAAAAAAGTGCTTCGATGTTTTTATAGGCTATCTCAGTAACCTTATAATTCATTTATATTACTAACTGTAGTTTTAAGAAAAATCTGATAAACACGTTAATAGTTAATAGCATTAACAGATCATGGCTAACTTGATTAGATTGGGATTTATCTAAATTTTCGCCTATTTTTCTTAATAAATGTTATACGGCGAGTCTCTACCCTGGAATAAATTTAGTAAATCAAAGAAAGTTTATTTTTCGAAAATATGCTCGGATAAGTTGATTAGTATTTTAAATTGCACTCTTTTTGATGTACTAAAATTTTATACAGCGTGTCTCAAATTTAAGATATGACGTGATCTACTATTTTTTTAATGGCAGCCCTAATTTTTTACCAATATTCTTAAAGAGTATATCAAGTTACACATGTGTGCCAAATTTCAAATTTTTATTTCTTGTCATTTAGAAGATATTTAACAAACATCTAATTTGAAGAATGAAGAAATCTAAGTCAATTTAATTCATTTTTTATGCATTTTAAAAGTGGAATGCGAAAAGGTGCTGGTTTATCATTTTTTGTCGAACTGACGTTTATGATCTTGACGTTTAGTTATAAAAACAAGTAAGAAGTAGCATCACATTCGACGCATATTTGAGCGAGGAGAGTATTAGTCGTTCCACTGTTGTGTTGACTGTTGTTCACCGTTTTTCGAAAAATCTTACCAACATGCCGTACTTAACTGAAACCCACAAAATCGAAATTTGAATGATGATTGGCTATAGAGATAGGACAAGAACACAAAATTAATTATTTATTTATTTAGAGAGATTCTGATTCTGATTCTGATTCTGATTTACCAGTACCGTAAGCAAGATTGAAAAACAGATGTACTTCTTTCTCTTCACGAAAATCATCATGTCTCCTCTAGGCAGATGGCTAGGGAACTCAAAATTAGCCAGTCTTCAGTGTCAAGAATCCTTAGAGCGCAAAAATGTCATCCTTATAAAATGACAATCCTCCAGGAACTCACCGAAGATGATCCGGATAGAAGACTCCAGTTTTGCGAAAAAACATGGATCTAGTAGATAGAAATGTTCTAAACATAGAACACATCTTGTTTTCTGATGAATCAACATTTATGTTAAATGGTGAGGTAAATCGTCAAAATTGCCGTTATTGGAAAGATAAGAACCCACACTGGATGAGGGAAGGCCACACTCAATATCCAGAAAAAGTTCATGTTTGGGCAGGGATTGTTGGTGATCGAGTTATAGGACCAATTTTCTTCCCAAACAATGGGATATTTACAATTTTTGGAGGAAGAGATAATTCCTAGTTTGGCTATTTTGTTCGCTTGCCCTTTAGAAGTTGACGTCCAGAATAGAAACATCTGCTTTCAACAGGACGGTGCGCCTCCTCACTTTGCAAGGCATGTCCGTGAGTACTCAGATAATGTATTTCCACGAAGATGGATTGGCAGAAGAGGACCAGTTAAATGGCCACCCAGGTCTTAACACCTATGGGGGTGTACTTGAAAAGCAAAGTTTCTAAACGTCTGCCTAGCTAGCCCCCCCCCCACTTAATCCTAAGTAAACAGTAAAATCACAGAATTATGCACTATTTATGCGCTCTTCGAAAATAACGCAAAAATTTTGCGCTACATGTATGACACCAGAAAAAAAGTGTTTTTGTGGGGGCTAGCTGGACGACAAGCCAGCCTCTCCATCAACAATTAATAAAATATTAAAAAAAAAACTAATGTGTAGGAATTATGCGCTCTTACATTTAGGTAATTTCGATTTTTGCGCTACAGCCCTTAAAGGACTTCTCTCTTATTGCTAGTGCAAAAGTATAATTGTCCTTAAATTTCCTTTAAAAACGTATAATTTCCTCAAATCAGTTATCTACGATGAATTTATGATTTATGCGCTCTTACATTTAGGTAATTTCTATTTTTGCGCTACAGCCCTTAAGAGACTTCTCTCTTAGCGCAAAAATACAATTGTCGGCAAATTTCCTTTGAAAACGTATAATTTCGTCATATCAATTATCTACGATGAATCTATGATTTTTGCGCTCTCACATTCAGATAATTTCAATTTTTGTGCTACAGCCCTTAAGGAACTTCTCTCTTGGTGCAAAAGTACAATTCTCCTTAAATTTCCTTTAAAAACGTATAATATCGTCAATTCAATTATCTAAGATGAATCTATCAATTGCGATTAATGCGCTCTCGCATTCAGATAATTTCAATTTTTGCGCTACAGCCCTTAAGGGACTTCTCTCTTGGTACAGAAGTACAATTGTTAAAAAATACTGGTATAGTGGTCGCTGATTTTAGGTTATTTGAAAAATTATTTACAAGCGATCTGCAACGGAACATCAGTCTATGTGGCGCCTTCCTAATCATTTCCATATTTGATAGATGAAATTTAATCCCTACAATAAGATATACTGCTAACTCCAGCAATATCCTTATTAAATTCTATTCCTTATCTCTAAGAAATTAATTATCACACGCTCTACTCCCTCTAGTTTGTTTTAATTATAACAACGTTTATATATAACGATTCTTAGCATCCATTCTAATTGCATGACAGATGTCAGAAGAGTAAGTAATGCGTCTTATTACGAGCGATTGCTTATTTAACAATCTGACGATGAGAAAAGCTCTGTGGCCCGTTATCTAAAAGCGTCTATAAATCTCAATTTCGCGTAATCAGATGCAATAGGGTGCAGTTGGCCGGCATCTCCCCGATGAAATTAAGCAATGTAAAAAAAGTAGGGAAATTGGAGGCGGAGATGGAACTGAATTAATAGCCGCACGATTCTTCTCGTTTATTTGGAGATGCCTGATTTAACTTAATCAAATGTAAGCTAAACTGTCAAAAGGGAAAATTAATTAAATTATTTAATTGATAATCCTTCAATATAATTGTTTTTATATTTACGTATTGGTAGTTCATACACTGGTGGAAAAAAATGAAACGCTTGAAATTCGTGAAATTTAGACCATTTTCAAACCGCCATAACTCGGCGTATTTTCAATCGATTTTGATGAATCTTTGAAGGCGAAAAACTTTGAAGTGTTTTCTTTAAAGTCATGCATGCGAACTTAAGAGTAACCTCTTCCGCCCCTTCTAGCACCCCTGTGAAAAAAATGTTTTTTCAAGAAACCATGTCCAACTTTGACGATGTGTACGGAGTTGGAAAAATTTTGTCGACTCGATTCACCATAAAGGCATTAAAATTTGATCAATTCCCTGTGCAGAACTCAAAGAACGAAGTTCCTTCGACAATTTGGCACCAAGTTATGGGTGTTTGAAAAAAGTGCATTTTGGAGTTTTTCGCACATAACTCAGCGACTTTTCAACCAAATTGGATGATTCTTTCGGAAAAAAATCCCATTTTGGCTCTACTTTAAGGGGGTGAACTCAGATTGGGATGATCTCTTTTCGAACCCTTCAACCCCGAACAAAAAACACGTTTTTGGGCAAAAAACGTCCAACTTTGCTAACGTGTACAAAGTTGGAAAAAATGTGTCGACTAGATCCACCAAAAGGTCATTGAAATGTGTTTAATTACCTGTGCCGGACTCAAAAAATGAAGATCCTACGACGATTTGACACAAAGTTATGGGTGAAAAAAACGGATCGAACTCGTAACTTCCAGTTCGCTAGACTGGAGCGCCATTTGCACCACAGAAGGCACGCAGATTCAGTACTTCCAGATCACATCCACGCTCTCAATCCATTAATTAAATTTCGTTAATTTAGTTTTAAACACTGTTCGGTTCTTTAATCCGCATTATATTTTTTTGAATGTTTATTATTGTCGTTGTTCGCGTTAATATTTGAAATTTCTTTTTTTCTTTAAAATTATACTTGCAAAACATGAATAAAATTACAAGATTTTATATGTTTTTTTCTAACCTTTCACACAAATACTAAATTGTATTAGTTCTTAAACAATTTAATACATTTTTTAAATCTAAATTATTCAGTCTTGGTGTTACAGCGGGAATTGTGGTACCCCATAACAACCCGCTGAAACAGCGCCTCAGCCATGGTAGTAACGAAAAATTCCAAAGTTGAGTAAGAGAGCGTGTTGTTTTTTTTTATGTTTTGTTATTATTGATCCATGTTGTACACGTCGACAAGAAGAGTGCCTTTGGTATCCTGGTCAGTTGAGGGGTCATCACCGTTGATGGCCGCACAAATGGCATGCTCCCTGGTATCGGTGAGTAGAGCGGGCCGATAGAATCGTTGTCTCACCTTTCTACTGGTTTCCCTCCCTGGGTAGACCGCTTCGGCAAGACGTTGTTGGGGTCCTTTCGCACGGTTCCCGTTGACTACCTCCAGAAACCGATTGTTTGCTGCGTGGTCCCGATGTTCTGGGTCACCAACGATCCGGAGCTTGTCATGGGATCCCCATCCTGGGTGGTCAGGATGTTGTCGTGGGGGGAGGTGTTTATGGCTTGCAGCGAAGGTGGCAGGGTCATCTCCGCTCTGGTTCTTCTCCTGTTTCTTGGTTGGCTGGGTTACGGTTTAGCAGATCATACAGCTTGTATTTACCAGGGCAATGTTCGATTTCGAAGTCGAAGTTCTGCGGGAAGAGGGCCTACTTGACCAGCTTCGAACGGTAGTCCTTAAATTGGTGGAACCAGGTAAGCGCGCGCAAGTCCGTCCTTACAGTAAAATGACGCCCATACCAGGCCCAAACACTCCTGTTCGTTAACGTGGTAGCAGATTTGGGTCTCCGTCAGCTCCGCCAAAACTGGTCGGGAGCCTCGAACAGATCGCTAAACTTCTCAAATAGATTCTGGAACGCCGGAGCTGTCTCTATCGGGAAGTTAGAGTCGACCTGCAAAGCGTAGGTTTGTCTTCTCTGTGCAGAGGCAAAGTCTACCTGGTGGTGGTACCCAGGTGCAGGCTCGACCTAGGGAAGTCATAAACTACCCGGTGCTTCCGGCCGAACTGGTTGCCTATGGTAGCATTAATTAGCAGCTCTAGTATGATTAGGAAATTATCTCAATTCGAAAGTGTAAGGTGCTCTTACACCAACGGGGTGGTCGTGTGTCTCCGGCAGGTAAGACGCAGCTTGACTGACACCGGTGTCAGTCGGTTCATGAATTCGGGTCACACAAAGTTCGGCCACGCACCAGTGTCGAACATACCGCGATTGTCCATGCATAGGGTCTGTTACGGCCTTGCTGCTGAAATGTGCGTTACGCTGATCGGGATCGCGACGAACGCGTAACTTGCTATAGCCTTTAAAAAACTTTAACGAGAAAAATTTGTACGTTTTACAATTTTTTTTATTATATATGTCAATCTTGACAGACTAATGAATACTTGATAAAAATAGATTGCATGTAGCAACGGCAAGGCCGTAACATGCCGCTGTCCGAGACTATCGAGCGAGATTTCTATATGGACGATTTGATTACGGGTGGCGATGACATAGATGAACTAATTTTGTTGCGTAACGAGATTATTAAAGTATTAGAAGGCGCAGGATTTACCTTAAGAAAGTGGGTATCCAATAATAAGAATTTGCTAAGCAATTTAACTTCACGAGAAACTCATTTACTCTTAGAGTGCAAGGAATCAGAAAGTTTGAGACTCTAGGAATTTCCTGATCTCCCGTTCCTGACTCACTCAAGTACAGGAGCAATCTATTAGAATCGTCACGAACGACGAAAACAACTATTTTAAGTAGTATAGCGCAGATATTCGACCCTTTGGGTCTCCTCGGTCCCGTCATAGTTTTGGCTAAAATAATTATGCAAGAGCTATGGAAGCTAAAGTTATCCTGGGACGCATCGGTACCTCTCGACATTTTCACTCGATGGAAGCAGTTTACAAACGAATTACGTAACGTATTGCATCTGTCCATACCGAGGCAATTAATTAGCCGCAGAAATTCTAAACTCGAATTTCACGGGTTTGCTGACGCCAGTGAGCGTGCGTACGGCGCTTGGGTATATTTACGAGAAATCGCGTTCGACAAGCCGGTAATATGTAAATTGATGTGCGCTAAATCCAGATTTGCGCTACTTCAGACTCTAAGTATACCACGACTTGAATTATGTGCAGCATTATTACTTACCAATGTAGTGCGCAAAGTGTTACGTGCCACGAATAGTGATGCAAGGTACGAAATTGCGAACATAACTTATTATTCTGACTCAACCATAGCTCTCTGCTGGATTTATGCTTGCCCAAGCGTTTGGAAAACATTCGTAGCTACACGAGTAGCCAAAATTCAACACAATTCCAACGCTGAGTCGTGGTGCTATGTGGCCACACACGAAAATCCGGCAGATGTGTTATCACGCGGTTGTTTTTACGAGCCATTGGCCACTAATTGCTTATGGTGGAACGGCCCCGAATTTTTAACTGATCGAAACTTTGCACCGAAACCATTTAGGCCAAATCTTGAGCACGTAGCTCCGGAGGCAAGGGTACTAATCGCACAAATTCACGAAGCAAACCAATCGGAAGAATTCGCGAATTACTTATTTAGTAAATACTCTAGTCTTCTGAAGTTAATTAGAATTATCGCTTTTTGCCGACGTTTTGGAGCGTATTGCAAAAACCGAGTCTCGAAACGGTTATGCGTATTGACGGTGCAGGAGTTAGAGAACGCGGAAATTGCAAGTATCAAACTCGTACAAAATATTTCATTCCCGTCGGAAATTAAATTATTGTCAAATTCGAAACAATTGCCGAAAGGCTCAAAAATTCTCTCGCTAAGTCCCTTTTTGGACGAACATCAAGTATTGCGCGTGGGTGGGCGCTTACGTAATTCGGAATTGGATTACAACTCAAAACATCCAATTTTACTACCCAAAGGAAAACTGCGATTTGATAATAAGAGATGTTCATATTAGAAGCCTGCACAGCGGAATACAAGGCACATTGGCCGCGACACGTTTTCGATATTGGCCTGTGGCTGGTAGAAACGCTGCACGTAAAATAGTTCTAAGTTGCGTAACGTGTTTTCAAACATAACCATCGATTGTGTGAGCCGAAAATGGCAGACTTACCCATGTGACGCTTAAAGATTGCTCATACCTTTTCAAGGGTGGGCATCGATTATTTCGGGCCATTCCTGGTGAAGGAAGGCTCGCGGAAAATGTGTAGGACCACGAAGGCTTACGGGTGCATTCTTGTATGCATTCTTACGAAGGCGGTGCATTGCGAACTGGTTGAAGATTTAACCACAGAAGTCTTTCTGGCGGCACTAAAACCTTTTATCTCGCGCAGGGGTTTACCCAAGGAAATCTTTTGCGACAATGCGACGAATTTCGTGGGTGCGGCTAACGCAATACGTGAAATGAAACATTTTTTAAATGATCCCGCGAATCAAAACTCTATAGTTCAAGAAATGGCCAATCAGGGTATTGCCTGGAAGTTGAATATCCCGTGAGCTCCACATATGGGTGGTCTATGGGAGGCATTCAAACGATATGTTTATAAAATTGTTGGAAACTCACATTTAGCGAAATGTATACTTTATTTACTGAAATCGAGTGCGTTCTCAATTCACGACCTCTAACACCTATGTCGCCCGATCCCAACGATGTTTCCTACTTAACGCCAGGCCACTTCTTGGTTGGTGATTATTTACGAGCTTTACCTGAGATCGACTTGCGAGTCGAAAATATGAATCGGTTATCCAGATGGCAGTACATACAACGGCTCCAGTAGGAGTTTTGGCAGAGATGGAGTAAGGATTATCTGCAACAATTACAGTCACGACAGAAATGGAGGACATCTGAGGGTCCTGACCTTCAAAGAGGAGATCTAGTCGTAATCTACGAAGATAACACCCCGTCACGTTTTTGGCAGTTAGGACGAATCCTGGAAACCCACGCAGCAGCCGATAGAATCATCAGATCCGCCACCATAAAAACTGTGCGCGGAGTATTCAAAAGACCGGCAGTGCGGCTGAGTGTCTTATCCATCGAGGCGTAGTACTAGTACTACTTTCTTACACTCAATTTGTTGTAATTATAATTTCTAAATTTAATAGTTTTGAAATGAGTCATTTCAAGGGAGGCGGCATGTTACGGCCTTGCCGTTGCTATACGCAATCTATTTTTTATCAAGTATTTATTAGTCTGTCAAGATTGACATATATAATTAAAAATAAATTTGTAAAACGTACGTTTTTCTCGTTAAAGTTTTTTAAAGGCTATAGCAAGTTACGCGTTCGTCGCGATCCCGATCAGCGTAACGCATAGGGGCAATATTGTTAACTCGGTCTCGTCTTCCCTCATATACAGGGGAACCTCGCACAAAGCGTCAGTGGTACTCGGGCATTCGAGTTCAGTGGACTATTACTGTTCATCCCGTCCTCCCACTCGCTAAAATCGAGATCACACGTCGCGTGCACTTAGAGTTCGAAGCACTGCTTTTGTTTGTCTCGTCCTCTTGACGTTTGACGATTCACAGGTTAGCCTGGGGGCGGTGTCCGGCGTGATCGCCCTGTTTTCATTTCCCTGGTTGATCCTAGGACACTGTCATGGGTAGTGCCTGGTATCTGCTTGGCAATTTCGGCAGGATGAAGGGGCTGTTAATGGCCTTGGTGCTGGTGACGTCTACATGTTGAAGCGCTCTTGACATGAGTTCATCGATATCGTAGGGTGCTGGCTTTATGGCAACACGAAAACTGGCTGTCGCTAGCGATCTCGGAGGTAGGCGGGCACCATTTCTTATTCAGTGCTTCCTTTTGCTGCACAAAGTCGTAGGCCAGTCGTTTCGTATATAGGGCGATGAGGCCTCTTGCTTCTGCTAGCGCCCCTCCGAAGCGTTCCTTTAACATCATGTAGAATCTCCTCCATGATATCCCTTTGTCCACCATAGACTTCATTTGTGTTGTTTTTTTATGTTTTGGTTTTATTGATCCACGTTGTACACGTCGACAAGAGAATATTTAATGTTTTTTCCGATTTGCTTCCTTTGGGCGTCGTCGTCTATTGGTTCTCTCTTCTTGAGCCTTCTTTGGCTCTGAAATCCTCTTGATATGCTCTTTTTGGAGTATTGAGTCTTTCGCGAGCCGTTGCTAATTGTGTTGGTCTTATACGGACTCGTAGTCGACTGATTTTTTTTGTTAACGAACTGAGGACAAACGGCGCCTATGGACTAAACCTCACTCCTTACTCATACCTTTATCAGGGGCAAAATCATGGACTATCTCTGCGATGTTTGTCAGAATCATCCGTCTAGGAGGTGGACGCTATTGATGTGGGCTCGACCAGCCGGGGTATGAATTTCTACATGGCAGTGGAGCTCTTTAGAGTGCTGGAGGTGCCCTCCAGGGATTGCAGTATATATGCTACAATCCTTTCGAGTTTCTTGTACACTCCTTCTCCAGCAGTTGGACGTGGAGTCGATGTAGACGTCGGTAAGTTGGTAGCTGCGGCTGCAGCTGCCTAGCTCGGCTTGTTCGAGTTCGTCGGCTTGATAAACAGCGGGTACTGTCTGAGGTTTGCCAGGTGTGCCCTCTTGCAGTTGCAGCATATGTGCTACAATCCCTTCGAGTTTTTTGTACACTCCTTCTTCAATAGTTGGACTTGAAGTGGACGTAGGCGTCGGTGAGTCGGGCACTGTCTGAAGTTGCCCCCTTGCAGTTGATTCAGGTAGAGGCTATACCGGGTGGATGAATGCAATTGGATGCAGCATGGGAACCTGCACATTTTATGAAAGCCTGGGGCATTCGGTAGTAATGCTGCGTGTGGCCCCATTGCTGGCATTGATCGCATTGTGCGGACGCCGGGTGGTTGAGCTTTGGTTCTACGATGATCTTGAGATCCTCCAGGATCGATGTCAGTTTGAGTATTTTGTTAGAGGCCCATCTCTTGGAAGTTGGACGTACATCATGTGTACGCCCTCTCCTTGCTTCCCATACGGGTGACTGACGTAACCTGGAAGTTTACGTCTGTAATGCCTTACGGATTTTCAACTTTTCTATATTCTTTATGTTTGTTAGTACTCCACGTATCGCGTTTCTTCCTCTTGGGTCTAATACGTGAAGCAGCTGTCCGTTGGCTGCTTATTTGGCGTGGAGGAAGCTCGCACTGTTGGCCACCAGAAGTTTACTTACTGAAGGCCAGTGAGTATACTTCTGGAGGATGATGGGTGGAGTCTTTGGGGCTTTGACTGCGTTCGCCACCAGCGGTGTTGGTGGAGATGTCGCTGACGGGTGGTGCTGGTCGGTGGTGTGATTGGGGTTACCTGTGTGACAATAGCTGGCTTCATTGAAATTACTTTGACGAGTTTAGAATAATTTGAAGAATAGTGTTATTAAAATTGTGTTATTCGGTATTTTATGGTTCTTCGTCTTCTTCAGTGAGGATTTGGGCGGGACTACTGGCGAGCTTAATGGTGCAATGCGAACCGGAGATCGATAGGATGGTGGCGGGGGCTTGCGAGCACTTACATGCATTCTGCCCAGGGCTTCTCTGAAGTTCCGGATAATCTTGTTCCTCAGAGCGTCATTTTCGTTAGTAAATACCACGACTAAGTCGTGACCTGCTATAAGTCGTCGGTGCTGCGGCCATGGAATGTCGAAGTATTTTGCGATGGCGTCGAACTCATCGAAGGGAAGCTTGGGGGAGGGTATGGTGTCATCAATTGACGCCATCGCCAATTGACGGCTGGGGAAGCGGAGAAGATCTCTTGTAGTCGGTAGCCACGTTTGTATTATTCGAGCTCACAGACCAGAATGATCGAGTGATGATGACTTTTTTCTTTTTTTATGTGAGGAGGAGAAATATTTTATAGAGACTCTCGTCGCGGGGTAGTCCTGGAGTCCTTGAAGGGTATACCAGCAAAAACTCCTCCTCATTAACGCCCTCTTGGAGACGTTGTAGTGCGGGAGGTCCTTTCATCTGTTGCCATCATTGTCGCACGACACAAACAAAAATAAAATGATTTTTGTGAAACAATTATTTTCCCAAGACCGTAAAGACCATCTTAGGAATTAATCCTGCAACGATAGTCAAGTGATCCGTCGGGCTTTTCGTTGTGCTGAGGGCCTGTAGTAGCTCGGCGACAATGCTGTCAACCCTCACGAATTTTGGTTCCGGCTATCCCGGGAGGGCTTCCGGTGGCGTGGACCTCTGAGTGGTGGGAGCTCTCGCGGAGGCGGCGTAGCCCCTCGTCTATGTCTTCGGGGGTGGTGGGGCACACTTTGCCTACCCAGCAGTGTACCTGGTGCAACCTCTATAGCTCGCGGGTCCTCTGCGCAGTTTGCGCATGTCGCCGGGTATTCCGAAGCCTCGGACATTCCTGCTACAAGCGTGTTCCTGCACATTTGATACATTGGGGTGGCATAGTACCGAGTGGCTCCTTTACACATGCCCGAACTTCTGGTAGCGGCAGCTACGTGCCGTTTGGTCTTCAGTCTGACGGTGAGACACAGGACCTGTGTGACGTTGAAGATGCGTCTTGCATCTTTAGTGGCCTGGAGCTGGGCATAAACCATGCAGAGAGGATGGGTCACACCGTTCTGGGGTCACGTCTCGACATCCTCTTCACAAATGTCGCAGGAAGCTTCTGGGCTCTCAGATCTTTGGCGATCTCGTCCTCCGTGATATACGAGGCTATGATGCGGATCATCGCCTTGGTGGTCTCCTCGCAGAGTTGGAACGTGTAATACACTTGCTGTAACCGCAAGAGCCACCAGCGAAGCAGGTGACACATGGAAGTAGCAGAAAACGAGAAACCGCTTTGGAGCGGAAGAAGGCGGAAGGTGGAGGAAAGCTCGACTCACAGAGGCAGGTGTCAAAGCCGGAGCGAGCATTGCGAAGCCCAAAGCAAGCGGCCGAGATCTGTGGGATCATCCAGACCTCCCCCTAGCAATCAGAAGAAGGCAAGGAAGAACTCCACAGAAAAACCGCAGAAGACAACATCTGGAGGTCCCGCAACAGTACCGGGTGGGATCCAGATGTCATACAAGCAAGCGGGCAGGAGCCACCTATGTGTGGCCGTAATCAACCCAGCCTAGACTCTCGGAAAAAGTTCTGTGGACGTGGTGGAGAAGGTCAGGGCCGACCTGTGGGGCACCTTAAAAGACCACAGAAACGGTCGAAGAAGACGCCATCTGGAGGTCTTGCACACAGATGTCATACAAGCAAGCGGCCAGCAGCCACCTACGTGTGGCCGTGATCGACCCAGTCAACCTTCCCGGAAAATTTTCCGAGTAGGTGGTCGGGAAGGCCAACGCTGGCCTGTGGGGCAGCTTAGACGACCACAGAAAGGACCGAATAATATAATACTGGGTGGCACCCAGATGTCATACAAGCAAGTGGCCTAAGGGATCGACTCAGCCAAGCCCTTCCAAAAATTTCTGAGGAGATAGAGTCAGGTACCGACGCTAACTAAAGCGACAATTTAGATTTCAGGCAAACTTGAGGAATCAGAAGTGGTCCTAATGAGGCTCAGTTTCTAAAACCACCAACTGAAGGTGGAGCGGTGGTACACCTTCCTTAGCCACCGGCAGGAAAGCCAGGGGGACCCTTTTTGGTAATGGAGGTGCTTAAGGATGACGCTCAGAGCCCGATACTCAAATGGAGGTCGAGGAAACTCCGGGATCATTTGTGAACCCGAAGACACCGGGTGAGACCACAACTTAATTGTGTGTGTCCCTACTGACGCAATCCTCGATGAAGTTTATCTTCCCCGTCCTTGCTGCAATGCATAAAGATGATATTGCAGTGCAATCTACACCACTGCAAGTTGGTAGTAGCTACGCTGAGCCACGACCTTGGCGTGGTGCACGATTGCATTGCTTTGTTACATGTTACGATATTCTACCAGGAATTCGAAGCAGCTTATCTTAATTCTAAAATGTTGTACCATGCTTCCTGAGATTTCACGAGGTCCTCAAAGTTTGAACATCCAGTCGTTAAATATTCGTTATTATTCGATATTATTTAACAGAAAACCCTGCAATTTCAGTAGTATGACTAGTTTAAAAATTATTTGTTAGTGTGTGCTCTCTTTTTATCTCAAACGTGTATTTTTAACACTTCTTAATTAGCTTATTTTCATAAAAATAGACCCGGCAACGTTGACACATCTAGCAAGATGCAACATTTTTTCATCGACATTTTCTATTCAGAATTTAAGGAAGAACATTTATACACACCGATAAATCTACAGATAAAACAGCAGGCAGCAAGGAAGTATAACGCCATCTTCCTACAGCACCTGTCCATCAGGGACCTAACAACTGTACGAGTGAGGGCCTGCTTTAGAGAGAGAAAGAGAGGGAGGTGATGCTGGCATCCATCTATCTGCTCCGAAGCGCTTCCACACCGCCGCTAACTACAGAAATTGAAGCATTGGTTCGATATTGCGAGTTGTGAAATATACCCTTAATAATAGGGTGTGACTCCAACTCGCATCACGAGGCTTGGGGCATTCAAGACAACAATGACAGAGGTAAGCTACTGCATGGTTTATTACTAAGTTTTTACTTAGATACATTAAACAAGGGTAAAGAGCCCACTTTAGTGACCTCTCGGTACTAAAGTATCATTGACCTTATGCTTGCCAGTGCTGACGGAGCACAACCGAGCCTTGAACATTTAAAATAAATCCGAATGGAACAAGTACAAAGAAGTCCAACGTGTCTACAAGAAGTTGGTAAGAGAAAAAGAAAGACAGAGACCTGGAGGCTTTTCTGGGCAGGGGTAGAAAATACATCTAAAAATTCATTACCAAGATGAATCAGCATGAAAAAGGAGGACCGCACATAGACGGACTCACCTGAAAATACGTACAAACTATTACTGAGGACCCATTTCCTGGGCTGCTCGTTTGTCAGTGATCGGAACTCCATGAACATAACCATAGAGTCCTAAACTAAAACAAATTGGGAACTGGCGGGCTCCATGATCACTGGCGAGAGGGTAGCATGTGCAATAGAGAGTTTCTCACCATATACATTTCCAGGGATGGATGGGATATACCCAGCCCTTTTACAATGAGACAAGGATGTAGTCTAAGCACTTTTGTTGGCTTGTATAGAGCATGCATTGCATAGAGTTATACACCTGACGCATGGAGAAAAAAAGTAATATACACACCAAAACCAGACCGATGAGATTACACCATGGCGAAAGCACACCGGTCCATAAGTCTCACTTCCTTCGTTCTGATGACTTTGGAAAGGCTATGTGATCGATACATAAAGGCGAATGCGATAAAAGATTATCCATTACATTCCAACCAACACACGTTTGGCAAATCGACGGAATCAGCTCTACATTCTGTAGTGAGTCGCGTTAGTCGATCCCTAAAAAATGAAGTCTGCAATCTAGCAGCTTTCTTCGACATAGAACGGGCTTTTATAAAACCACCTTGTAAAAATGCACTCCAACGACGAGGAATTCCTGAGGCTCTAAGCCAGTGGATCTCCAATGACCATGATAACTATAGGCGATACGTCTGTAAAGTAGCCAAGCGCTGTCCACAGGGGGAGTGCCGTCGTCGCGACTATGGAACCTAGTTGACAGTCTACTAGTTTCGTTTCGTTCTATTCGTTTTTACTTTCCGGTAGTTCGAAAAGTATGTTACCAAAACTCATGATGAATGCTCTTGAGAGAGTAAAGTTGGTGCAAAGACCAAGCTCTATCTGTAAATGAAGCTAAAACGGAACTGGTTTTGTTCATAATAAAAAAAACATTGGAAATTTTAAATCACCATGCTTCAGGGAAAAGGACTCGCTCTAAAAATAGAGGTAAATATCTTGATGACAAACTGAAATGGAATATCCACTTAGAAGAGAGATATAAAAAGCATGCATGGTTCTCCGGCAATGCAAACGAGCTGTGGGGAAAACATGGGGATTATCTCCCAAAGTAGTCCTATGGATCTACACGGCTATTGTATATGCATCAATAATATGGTGGCCCAGGACCACCCTAAAGACAGCTATCAGGCACCTAAACCACATCCAAAGGAAAGCCCTTTTGGGCGTCACTTGAGCTATGAGGACCATACCAATAGCTGAAATTGAAGCCCTGCTATGTCTGCGCCATTAGATATATACACTGCTCGTGGGGTGGCTTATGGTACGGCCGAGGGGTCAGAGGTGGAAACACAGATAGGTAGGGTCGGTTTCGAGAGCCGTACCATATGCCACCCCGCGAGCCGTCATTGCATCAGAGAGCGAGAAGCAGCAGCGGCTATCAGGCAGATACATATGTGGATAGTAAACAATGGAGGAGGCGAGCAACTAAAAATTAGTAACTCACATACCCTCATACTAAATGCAACAAGAGAAATCGCTGATAGAAATATCAAAGGTAAAATCGTGCATATCATCATCGATTGCAGAGCAGCAACATCAGCAATTACAATCTGACAAATCACCTCAGCAATAATGTTGGAATGCTGCGTGACACTTGAGAAAATGGCAATGACAACAAGGTAACCTTATGCTGAGTAAAATTACACGATAAAAGTTAAAGGAACAAGATAGCGGACGTACTGACAGGAAGGGCTTCCAGACGTCCCACTTTTGGGCCGGAACCCGGCTTGCCGCCCGCTACGCCAGACATAATATCCTAAACGACACATCAACTAAACATCACGAAGATCGATGGAATGATAAGCCTGGCTGCAAGGTGGCAAAAGATTTCATCTTAATGCACCCCAAGATTGCCAAATACTGATTGCAACTGTCAAGGGAGAACCTACGAAAAATTATGGGATATTTGACTGGGCACTGCGATTTAAGAAATCACCTAAACAGAATGGACCTCTGTCCCAGTCCCATCTGTAGAAGGTGTGAATCTGAAGAAGAGACCGCTGAACACGTACTCTTGGACTTACGGCCATCTCCACAATCTCTCCCATGGGAGAGGGATGTCTACAAACATCCGACATTCAAAGAGTCCCTCTTGATGCAGTCCTGGCGTTCTCAATCCTCAATCCTCTACCTTCCATTTCTCTCCATCAGCCGAGTGCCCAGGACATATCTCCTGACACTGTGGCGGTCCTCATCTATGCCTCCAAAAATACTGATTGCAACTGTTAAGGGGGAACCTACGACAAATTATGGGATATTTGACTGGGTACTGCGATTTAAGAAAGCACCTAAACAGAATGGGCTTCTGTCCTAGTCCCATCTGTAGAAGGTGTGAATCTGAAGAAGAGACCGTTGAACACGTACTCTTGGACTTACGGCCATCTCCACAATCTCTCCCATGGGATAGGGATGTCTACAAACATCCGACATTCAAAGAGTCCCTCTTGATGCAGTCCTGGCGTTCTCAATCCTCAATCCTCTACCTTCCTTTCCTCTCCAGTAGCCGAGCGTCCAGGACATATCTCCTGACACTGTGGCGGTCCTCACCCATACCTCCAAAAATAGTGATTGCAACCGTTAAGGGGGAACCTACGAAAAATAATGGGATATTTGACTGGGCACTGCGATTTAAGAAAGCACCTAAACAGAATGGGCCTCTGTCCCAGTCCCATCTGTAGAACGTGTGCATCTGAAGAAGAGACCGCTGAACACGTACTCTTGGACTTACGGCCATCTCCACAATCCCTCCCATGGGATAGGGATGTCTACAAACATCCGACATTCAAAGAGTCCCTCTTGATGCAGTCTTGGCGTTCTCAATCCTCAATCCTCTACCTTTCTTTCCTCTCCATCAGTCGAGTGCCCAGGACATATCTCCTGACACTGTGGCGGTCCTCACCCATGCCTCCAAAAACTCAGCCCCCGGACCAGACGGCATCTATAACAAGGTCCTTAAACAACTCCCATTCTCTACTATTCGCTTCCTCACGTCCATCATCCAGTCATACACCACCAGTAGCTACTTTTCTTCCTTGTGGAAAGTAGCCAAAGTCATCATGATTCCCAAAAAATCCTCAAATGTTTCTAATCCTTCCTCCTATCAACCCATCTCCCTGCTCAATACGCTGAGCAAAATACTACAACACCTTATCTAAGTCAACTTAAAATCTGCTGTGGATGAGTTTATCTCCGACCAACAAAACGGATTCCATTCCGGGCGTTCCGTGCATGACAGCATTTTTGCACTTTCGGCGGTTAATGCTGTCAATTGCGGAAAGTTCGTGGCGGTCGTATTCTTCGACATATAGAAGGCGTTGGACACTGTTTGGCATGATCGGCTCTTTTACAAACTTAATTTTCCGCATTTTCAAGTCCTTTCTCTCCCACCGCCAACACTCTATTTCCATTCAAGGCACCTCTTCTGCCCCCTTTTCTTTAACTTGTGGCGCTGTTCTATCCCCGTCCCTCTACTCTCTCTTCTCACACGACATCCTCTTCCGCTCCAGTTCAATTCTTTAGACATATACCAATCCGGCCAATGCTCGGGACACACTACAACAGAACGTAGACCTGTTCACTGACTGGGCCTATTTCTAAGACGTATTAAACCATCTTCCACCACCCCAACACATCCCTCTCATACAGTTCCGCCCCACTTACTCTTCGTGTAAACGGCACCCCCTATCTCCATAAGCCACCAGGGTAACGTACCTGGGAGTTATACTCACCCGATCCCGCGTTTTTAAACGCAAGCATCTAGTCCGGGCCCTAAAATCCTCTGCTCCAATGCAGACGCGCTACCCAACTGCGCACCTACAAATCTTTCATCAGGCCCTTCTAGAATCCACCTTCTAACTTATGCCACCAACTCCCAAATCACTCCCTGTCTCTCCCTCGAATGCCGCCTTCTTCGGCACTACTGCAATCTCCCACTTGTC
Organism: Ocypus olens; assembly: GCA_910593695.2. Lineage (NCBI taxonomy): Eukaryota > Metazoa > Arthropoda > Insecta > Coleoptera > Staphylinidae > Ocypus > Ocypus olens. The sequence goes on along the minus strand of OU343048.1, from coordinate 28,840,316 downwards.
TGCCTCTGACCCTTGTCTTCTTTCCAGGCTAGTGAAATCCTCCGCCAGCTTCGCTACCCGATCTGCTGCCCTAAAATCCTCTGCTTCAGTGCAGACGCGCTACCCAACTGCGCACCTACAAATCCTTCATCAGGCCCTTAACACCTTCTAATTTGTGCCACCAACTCCTAAATCGCTCCCCTTCTCTCCATCGAATACCGCCTTCTTCGGCACTACTGCAATCTCCCACTTGACTGCCTCTGACCCTTGTCTTCTTTCCAGGCTGGTGAAATCCTCCGCTAGCTTCGCTAACCGATCTGCTGCTCTTAATCCCCTGAACGCTATTCTTCTTTCTAACTTCCTCTACCCTACCGTCAAATCATGTCGCAAACTTCCCTATTCCGATATCTCCACACAAGCATGCCGTCACCCCGTAGAAGGTCCGGCAAGCATCATCCGTCACCTTTCCCGCGCTGCTCGCCAGCGTATCCTCTCCCCTGGCTACATTGCCACCACCTGAGATCGAAGTGATCGAAGTACCTTGTCGTCTCTCCCTCCCCTTAAACACCACACAAACACACACACACACAACCTAGGCAAATAATTACACTCATACTTACACATCCAGCCCCTCCCCTCGTTTTTGTAAGACGATATTAAGAGGGATTAAGCTATTTTAAACACAATACCCGCAGCAGGTTAGTAAACAACAAAAAGCACGAAAAGAACTTCCCCAAAAACAGCTAAAAGAGGCACCATCTGCAAATCTAGCACCCACCCAAACACACCCACACTCGTTCTTTGCTACTAACCCTTTCTCTGCGGCAAATAATTTTTACAAGCTTAACTAGTATACGGCAGAATTAAAGCTTGCGTATAGATGCGTCCGGCCGGTTACGGATATATCCGGGTCCCGCATATAAGACTGCGATCTTTTTTGTGTAGAGGTTAAATAGCATCAGTAGAACCTATAATAATATTCATTACTCGGTTGATATATTTAACGATCAACTACCCGAACTTACTTGTAGTAATTATTATAATAATGAATTAATTTTATATTAGATATTTATTTAAATGTCGCATAATTAACTTTATTGACTAGAGGTATGTAATTTGTTTCACTTCTTTGTGTATATTCTTGTTTGTTTTATATAACGGCCAATTAATATTTTATCTTTAAAATTATAAATCTTTTAATGTCCAAACCCTGTTGGGACAATAAACTGATTATTATTATTAAATTCTCAATGTAATAAGCTCAAGAATTGTTACATAAAACATTCCCATTAGCGCGTAATTTAAACGAAATTAAACATTCCAGATGCACAGGCATGAGTGAGTGTGGCAACATCGCTCACCTTTCGCATCCTCTAACTCTCACCTACGTAACTGTAAAACTTGAAAATATTATTATCAATATAATGATTGCTTTATTGAAATTTATCTACAAGCGAATAAGGGATTAGTATTTCATTAATTACATCCAGTTACTATACGATTTAAATATTTGACATTTTACAGTTTGAAATCGGTATATAGAACAGAATAGATTTAACACAGTGAATTTCAGTTTTCCCTTTCTGTTTCCCATTGTAGGACGAAAGTGAGAAGCGGCGTTTCGCACGCAACTTTCAGCACTGAAAACGATCGATTCAACTGGAATCTGCAACCTTTCAAGGTCATTTTCCATTTCGATCGTTATCTTCCCACCGACTTTCCCCCTTTTCCACGCCATATAAAAAAAGTTCTTGTTGTGGTGTCCTCTTTCGGATTGGAGCGCGTGCGTTTTTAATTTGAAGTCGCAATTTCACGCTATACATCATGATAAGTTCAACAGCAACACGACTGAATTTATCATCGTGTCCATTTGTACCTACGTATTTGGTTTACAAATCGTATCCATGTATTTGGTTTATATTTATTGCAGTAAAATTCTAAAGAAAATAATGACACAACTGAATTGAAAGAATTCAAAAAGTAGGATTATGGATTACCTCGCCTTAACGGTCGCAACCATCTTCTTCATGAAATAAAACCATTTTTTATTAAGAGTTACTTTACATTTTAATATAAAAATAATGTAACTTCTCCCTGCAATTATTGGGTGCAACATTCCTATATTTATGGCTAATCAATTCAATGATAATTTAATGTATCGTAATGTATAATGTAATTTGTTATGTATATATTTTACCTTCTCACATATGTATGTCATTCATTTATTCATTATTAATAGAATCACACTGTATATTATATTGATAATATTGGAATAGAAATCAATTTATCGAACACAAATAACAGTTCAGTTCGTTGAATAATTTAATTCTGTTATTAATAAGTAAATATTTCCCATCATCTTCAAGACGTCAACAGCAATGTTCACGGGAATAGTAAACATTAACTACAGCATAATCTGTTAAATTCAATAAGTTCCACTAGAACGGCGACTTTGTCTCATCATGTAATGAGTTTATCTCAACACCTTTATCTTGATAGCGGACCATCCGCAACGCCAAACGGCCCGCACGTCTTTATTGCATGCATTCAGTACCAACGTTGCCAACTGGTCACGCTAGAATTCCGCCAGAAAATATGAGAATATAAAGTATGAAATAAATAAATAAATACATCATGTTTCTGGAATAATTAACTATATTAACAATAAAACAAACACAGATGTTACGAAACTCAACAATGTTATAAATAATAATAACAAAATTCATAAGCGTTCGTTAATTATCATTATTAATTATTTTTAAGCCATGTTTAATATTCGATTACAACTTTTAATGAAATTAAAAACGAGTCTGTTATCTTGAATTGATGACAACAATTGTTTAGTCTATTCAATCCTTCCCTAATTGCAATCATTTAACAATTCAATGCTAATTCTTGTACATAATGAATTTTTGATTAAATTCATTTTTGAAAATTAATCTGTCGCCATTGATACATTGTTTCTACAGTTTTAAATATTTCTTCTGAAAACATTATAATTATTTTTAGAATATCTGTATTCAACTATATTTCATTTGCAAAATGTTAAATTTAACGGCATGTTAAAATGTGTGAATCTGTGTTTTACTAATTGAAAATAAGCTATTATTTTAACACAACGTTCAGCGGTTAAATTTAACGTTTTGCGTACAAATATTAGGTAGAACATGAAAAAATCGCAAGATAAATAAATACAGATATGATAGAAATCCCGTAAAAAATTAAATGTAGTCAACTTTTATGTAAGTTATGATTTTTTGAAAATTAATATTTAAACTTGCTAAACACTTGAACAAAAAAATCTAAAAAATAAATAACGATACAATAGAGTTCCGCAATAATTTTAATATCTTTACAAAACATCTACCTTATTGCCACTTTTTCCGTTAGTTATGAAAATTTCTCCGCGAGTGTTAAAATTAATGTTTTAAGTTGTCGAATACTTACACAAAACAAAACTCGAAAACAAAATTGAGTTCCTCAAATATTTTAATATTTTCACAGAACGACTAAATTTGATTTTTGATAATGTGTTTATTTTTTCTATTTATAAATTTTCGAAAATGTATATTGAAAGATTTCAAAAGACAAAAGAATCTAAAAAAATAAATAATGATATGATACTGATTTCTAAAACATTTTACTTTATTTAAAAAACATCTGCCTATGGAATTAACTTCGATTTTTTACTTTCTCCGTTACGAAGTACGAGAAAGTATTGTGATCGTGATTTTTTTCAATTTTTTTTACGGAAATATCCGTTTTGGGGTCCCTAGATGCCATTTCAACAATTTCTGGATTTTTTTTGTGTCTGTGTGTGTGTGTGTGTGTGTGTGTGTGTGTGTTTGTGTCTGTGTGTGTGTTTGTATGTGTGTCTGTGTGTCTGTGCGCGCTGTATCTTAAAAACTGATAGAGCAATTGATATGAAACTTTGAATATACGTCTTATTTGATAATCTGAAGAACTGAAAAGCTTTTGGTAAAATTTCGTACACCGGAAGTGGGTGTTTACCTTAACTATTTTTTGTTTTTTGACAATATTTTTCTTAAATATGAAAAATATCACAAAAATATTTAAACAAACATTGAAGACAACAAAGAAATGAACATCTTTTACTTGAAAATATTTTTCATAGAATCATTGCTATTCGAGAAAAAAATTTGTCATTATTTTTTTAATTTTTGGTGATAATTTTTGAGTGAGTTATGAATTATTGAAAATTAATATTTAAAGTTGTTGAACACTTGACTAAAAAATCTAAAAAAAAAACAATTACCGATTTTACGGAATTTCTCAAAAAATTTAATATACCCACAACACATCTGCCTTAAGAGTTAACTTTGATTTTTGAAAATGTGTCAATTTTTGCGAGAGTAATGAATTTTTTTAAATTCATATTTAAAATAGTTGAAGACTCTTAATTACAAAACTTCTACCTTTAAAACCAACTTTAATTTTTGAAAATGTGCCACTTTTTCCGTTAGTTATGAATTTTTGAAAATTATTGTTTTAAATTGTTGAATATTTAAACAATACAAAAATCGAAAACAAAATTGAGTTCCTCAGATATTTATTTTCACAGAATGACAACTTTGATTTTTGAAAATGTGTTCAATTTTTGGGTTTATGAATTTTTGTAAATTCATATTTAGACAAAAAAATCTAAACATCAAATAAATACCGATGTGATAATTTTTTTTTAAATGTTTCGTGTTTTACAAAACATCTGTCTATAAAATTAACTTCGATTTTTCAAAATATGTCAATTTTTGAATGAGTTATGAATTTTTAAACATTAATATTAAAGACTTTAACAGAAAAATCCAAAATAATTTCAATATAATCACAAAACGTCTACCATTAAAACTTAAATTTTTTCAAATGTGTCAATTTTTGAAGAGAAATTATTTTTTGAAAATTAATATTTAACGTTGTAGAAGGTTCAAACAAAATAATTTAATCACAAAACTTCTACCTATAAAACTAACTTTAATTTTTGAAAATAAATGTTTAAATGTGTTTTTTGGATTTATGAATTTTTGAAAATTTATATTTAAAGACTTGAACAAAAGAATCTAAAAAAATAAATACTGATATACAATTTCTTAAACATTTTACTTTATTTAAAAAAACATCTGCCTATAGAATTAACTTCGATTTTTGAAAGTATGTCAGTTTTTGCGTGAGTTGTGAATTTAAAAAAATTAATATTGAAGACAGAAAAATCCAAAATAATCACAAAACATCTACATTTAAAACTTAAATTTCTGAAAATGTGATAATTTTTGAGCGAGTTATGAATTATTGAAAATTAATATTTAAAGTTGTTGAACACTTTACTGAAAAATCTAAAAAAAAACAAATACTGATTTTATGTAATTTCTCAAAAATTTTAGTATATTCACAAAATATCTGCTTAAGAGTTAACTTTGATTTTTGAAAATGTGTCAATTTTTGCGAGAGCAATGAATTTTTGAAAATTAATATTTAAAGTAGTTGAAAACTCTTAATCACAAAACTTCTACCCTTAAAACTAACTTAAATTTTTGAAAATATGCCACTTTTTCCGTTAGTTATGAATTTTTGAAAATTATTGTTTTAATATAAAGAAAACACTTAACTTTTTTATACCACTTTTATTTTACTATACGTGACTAGTTTCAATTACACGGTAATCATTATCAAACTGAGTACTTAAAATACGAAATACAAAGGTATATATACTAAAACTAGAATGCTTCAAAAAGAGGGGTGTACATCAGGTCAATCTGGTCGTTGAGGATGGAAATTCCCGGAAATTTCCATCCTCAACGACCAGATTGACCTGATGTACACCCCTCTTTTTGAAGCATTCTAGTTTTAGTATATATACCTTTGTATTTCGTATTTTAAGTACTCAGTTTGATAATGATTACCGTGTAATTGAAACTAGTCACGTATAGTAAAATAAAAGTGGTATAAAAAAGTTAAGTGTTTTCTTTATATCGAAATTGAAAATGTACCACGAAGTGAACGCCTCCAAGATTCAAGAATTATTGTTTTAAATTGTTGAATATTTAAACAATACAAAAATCGAAAACAAAATTGAGTTCCTCAGATATTTCAATATTTTCACAGAATGACAGCTTTGATTTTTGAAAATGTGTTCATTTTTTGGGTTTATGAATTTTTGAAAATTTGTATTTAGACTTGGACAAAAAAATCTAAACGAGAAATAAATACCGATATGATAGAATTGCTTAAGATGTTTCGTGTTTTACAAAACATCTGTCTATAAAATTAACTTCGATTTTTCAAAATATGTCAATTTTTGAATGAGTTATGAATTTTTAAACATTAATATTAAAGACTTTAACAGAAAAATCCAAAATAATTATTTCAATATAATTACAAAACTTCTACCCTTAAAACTTAAATTTTCGAAAATGTGTCAATTTTTGCAAAAGTAATGATTTTTTCAAAATTAATATTTAACGTTGTACAAGGTTCAAACAAAAAATCTAAAACAAAATAATTTAATCACAAAACTTCTACCTATAAAACTAACTTTAATTTTTGAAAAATAAATGTTTAAAATTGTTGAATATTTAAACAACACAAAAATCAAAAAAAAAATTGGGTTCCTTAAATGTTGTAATATATTCACGGAACGACTACCTTTACAACTAACTTTGGTTTTTGAAAATCTGTTCATTTCTGGGTTTATGAATTTTTGAAAATTAATGTTTTAATTTATCGAAAAAAATCGCAAAAATAAATAAATACTGATGTGATAGAATTTTTCAAATATTTTGGCATATTGACAGAACATCTACTTTTGAAAGTAAGTTTAATTTTTAAATATGTGTTAATTTTTCCGTGAGTTATAATTTTTTACTTTCTCCGTTACAAAGTACGAGAAAGTATTGTGAACGTGTTTTTTTTCAAATTTTTTTTTCGGAAATATCCCTTTTGTGGTCCCTAAATGCCATTTCAACAATTTCTGGAAAAAACAATTGTGTCTGTGTGTGTGTGTGTGTGTGTGTGTGTGTGTGTGTGTGTGTGTGTGTGTGTGTGTGTGTGTGTGTGGATGTGTGTGTCTGTGTGTGTGTCTGTGTGTGTGTCTGTGTGTGTGTCTGTCTGTGCGCGCTGTATCTCAAAAACTAATAGAGCAATTGATATAAAACTTTGAACATACGTCTTATTTGATAATCTGAAGAACTGAAAAGCTTTTGGTAAAATTTCGTACACCGGAAGTGGGTGTTTACCTTAACTGTATTTTTTGTTTTTTGCAAATATTTTCTTCGAGAAAAAAATTTATTATTATTTTTTTAAATTTTTGGTTTATAATTATAAAACGATAATAGTTACAGTAAATTTATGTTAATAATAATTGTAGAAAATGATAAAATGAACAACTTATATAGAATAAGTTTTTTTCGAAATCCCTTTAGTTTTTGAGTAAACTGAGTTTTTGATTTTGATGTATAATTTTTCCATCTTTCATAATTTTGACGTTTTAAACGTCAGTTTCATCCGAGTCTACAAAACCCTCGATGTACATTTAAAATATGATTTAAATAGAAAATAAACCATGTAAGCGTAAATATAAATGACTACCATCAAGTCGGAGGAAGTAACATGATGGCCACATCACCATTTTTTGAAAATGTGTCACTTTTTCCGTTAGTTATGAATTTTTGAAAATGTATATTGAAAGACTTGAACAAAAGGATCTAAAAAAATAAATACTGATATGATACAATTTCTAAAACATTTTACTTTATTTAAAAAACATCTGCCTATATTTTTGAAAGTATGTCAGTTTTTGCGAGTTATGAATTTAAAAAAAATAATATTGAAGGCAGAAAAATCCAAAATAATCACAAAACATCTACATTTAAAACTTAAATTTCTGAAAATGTGATAATTTTTGAGCGAGTTATGAATTATTGAAAATTAATATTTAAAGTTGTTGAACACTTGACTGAAAAATTAAAAAAAAAACAAATACTGATTTTATGGAATTTCTCAAAAATTTTAATATATTCACAAAATATCTGCCTTAAGAGTTAACTTTGATTTTTGAAAATGTGTCAATTTTTGCGAGAGTAATGAATTTTTGAAAATTAATATTTAAAGTAGTTGAAAACTCTTAATCACAAAACTTCTACCCTTAAAACTAACTTAAATTTTTGAAAATATGCCACTTTTTCCGTTAGTTATGAATTTTTGAAAATTATTGTTTTAAATTGTTGAATATTTAAACAATACAAAAATCGAAAACAAAATTGAGTTCCTCAGATATTTCAATATTTTCACAGAATGACAGCTTTGATTTTTGAAAATGTGTTCATTTTTTGGGTTTATGAATTTTTGAAAATTTGTATTTAGACTTGGACAAAAAAATCTAAACGAGAAATAAATACCGATATGATAGAATTGCTTAAGATGTTTCGTGTTTTACAAAACATCTGTCTATAAAATTAACTTCGATTTTTCAAAATATGTCAATTTTTGAATGAGTTATGAATTTTTAAACATTAATATTAAAGACTTTAACAGAAAAATCCAAAATAATTATTTCAATATAATTACAAAACTTCTACCCTTAAAACTTAAATTTTCGAAAATGTGTCAATTTTTGCAAAAGTAATGATTTTTTCAAAATTAATATTTAACGTTGTACAAGGTTCAAACAAAAAATCTAAAACAAAATAATTTAATCACAAAACTTCTACCTATAAAACTAACTTTAATTTTTGAAAAATAAATGTTTAAAATTGTTGAATATTTAAACAACACAAAAATCAAAAAAAAAATTGGGTTCCTTAAATGTTGTAATATATTCACGGAACGACTACCTTTACAACTAACTTTGGTTTTTGAAAATCTGTTCATTTTTGGGTTTATGAATTTTTGAAAATTATTGTTTTAAGTTATCGAACGCTTGACAAAAAAAAAATCGAAAAAATAAATAAATACTGATGTGATAGAATTTTTCAAATATTTTGGCATATTGACAGAACATCTACTTTTGAAAGTAAGTTTAATTTTTAAATATGTGTTAATTTATCCGTGAGTTATAATTTTTTTAAATTGAAAAGCTTCTGTTTTTTCTCTTGTAAAACGTTTTATTTAGTTAAATCACGCTAGTTTTTTCAACAATTCAACATGATTCCGTTAGAAAATCCGCCAACCGCTAAAACGAAAATTATTTCGCAATTCGGATTCAAAGTCCGCTAGGTCTAGCGGATTTTCCGCTGACTTGGTAACGCTGCTCAGTACTGTTAAAGCTACGCGCACACTTGTGAGAATCGGACGGGCGGCACGCATCGGCAAAAATTGCTTAACACAGTTGTAAACGAGTCAACGCACATTTGTCGGTACGGCATGGAACGGATAAATGTGCGTTGACTCGTTTACAACTGTGTTAAGCAATTTTTGCCGATGCGTGCCGTCCGTCCGATTCCGACAAGTGTGCGCGTAGCTTTACACTCCATTATGGTTACGCGAGCTCGTTGTAAATGTGATTTCTAACCATTTTTATACGAATAATAAATAGGTGTCAGTTAACCAAACTTAATCATACTTCGTGCACTAAACCTTACGATTTATTACAACTTCCAACAACTACTATTAACAACAAACAATATTAAACACCAAGTCCCAGTCACGGATTTGCTGTTACATAGGCATGTTGACGTAAACACGATGGATGTGTAATCAATACGAGTTATATGTAGTGTGAAGTTAATGCACGAATAAATAATTAGGAATAGGGTGTGCGCCCTTTATTTCGGGGGAACATCATCCAAAAATTCAGGCAGCCGCTCAAACTGCAGGGCGCTGTAATATTTCGTGTGTAAAAATAGACGTTCGAAAATTTTCATCCGAAATTGCCGATGTGCACGGAAGCATCCTGAGTTATAGGGTGATCGAAGCAATTCGGTCCATTATAAAAAAAAAACTTTAGTCATTCGGTTTGCGTTTATAATGTGGCGATAATCCCGCAGTGGCATACCAATTGATTTTACGCCAAATTTATTCCGTCGATTTTCATGATATGACCCAAGTTAAATTGGATGGGTCGATTGAGAATTTCAAATTATATTCGAGTATACAAAGTCTCAGATATAAATAGCAGATTAATGTACTTAGAAATAATGCTGATTTTATTGTTAGAATAGGTTCCCAACCATTTCGTGATTAAAATATTAAAATATAATGATAAATCGAAAATCGAATAAAAAAAAACACTCGATATTATAAGTAAAATTAAAACACTTGTTGCAGAAGCATTTAATAAATTCAATAAAGACGAAATGTAGCCTGAATGTATAGATATTTTCAAGGGCGTCCACGGAGGGGTCAAGAGAGGGCAGCTGCCCTCCCCAGGAAAATTTATGAATTGATTAAATTAAAGTAATATTTTATATGCTAAACTTGTATGTAGTCGCTAAATGCATACTTTAACAACACATCAAAATGAAAAATTATAACAAAAAGTGCGTTCTGCGTTGTGTTGAATCCGAAAAATTTGACGTCCATGTATGAAAGTTAATTTTCATAACTCACGGAAAAATCGACACATTTTCAAAAGTTTTAATCAAATCTTGTGAATATATTAAACACTTTGAGCAATTTAATCATATAGGAATTTTTTTTCGATTTTTTTTATTGGTGTTCCACAAACTTAAACGTTAATTTTCAAAAATTCATAACTCACGGAAAAAATGGACACTTTCAAAAGTTTTAATCAATGTCAAAGGATATCTTGTGAATATTTTAAATATTAAACATTTTGAGCAATGTAATAATATAGGTTTTTTTTCGATTTTTTTTTATCGAAAAATAAAACGTTAATTTTCAAAAATTCATACAAGTTTTAAAGGTAGATGTTTCGTAAAGTTTTTAGAATTTTTGTGGAATTGTATTATATGACCATTCATTACTACCTAATATTCGACCCTAACTCGTACGCAAAACGTTAAATTTAACTGCTGAACGTCAGGGGCGGCTCGTTATGTAGAACCAAGGAGCCATGGCACCACCTGTAATTTCAAGCTCGGCAAGAATTTTTTTATTAATTCTAAAAACACTGATTCGTCATTTAAAATGTTTATACAATGCCTGCGAAAGTTTAATGAGTAAAGAAAAATATAAAGTTTAATTCAGCTATACAGGGTATTCCATAAATATACCGACGAACTTTTAGGGGTGGTCAAAAACAAATAAATTTTGTTTTATAACAATGGTCCACATTTTGAACGATTTTTGTAAACAATAATTTAATTGAAATGCAATTAACTCAATAAAGTTTAATAAAAAGGAACGTTTTTTTTTACAAATTTCAACGCCCTGTATCTTGAAAACAAAGAGTTTTCGGACATATGTTTATAAAACATTATAAAATATGTTTGTTTTGATGTCCCCTGCCACCCTTAAAAGTTTGTTGGTATACTTATGAAACACCCTGTATACTTAAAAATATAATTGGCTTTGCGGGTGCGGATTTTTGTTTCCCATGTGTTTTGTTTGGAGGTGAGGTAAAAAATGGTGATGTGGCCATCATGTTACTTTCTCCGATGGTATCATCATTTATATTTACACTTTCATGGTTTATTTTCTATTTAAATCATATTTTAAATGTACATCGAGCGTTTTGAAGACTCGTATGAAACTGACGTTTAAAACGTCAAAATTATCAAAGATGGAAAAATTATACATTAAATTCAAAAACTCAGTTTACTCAAAAACTAAAGAGATTTCGAAAAAAACTTATTCTTTATATGTTCATTTTGGCATTCTCTACAATTATTATTAACATAAATTTGCAGTAACTATTATCGTTTCATAATTATAAACCAAAAATGAAAAAAAAAATTTTTCGAATAACAATGATTTTATGAAAAATGTTTTCAAACAAAATAATCTCATTTCTTTATTGTCTTCAATGTTTATTTAAATGTTTTTGTGATATTTTTCATATTTAAAAAAAATATTGGCAAAAAACAATAAACAGTTAACACCCACTTCCAGTGTACAAATAAGACGGATGTTCAAAGTTTCATATCAATTGCTCTATTAGTTTTTGAGATACAGCGCGCACAGACAGACACACAGACAGACACACAGACAGACACACACACACACAGACAGACACACACACACACACATTGTTGAAATGGCATCTAGGGAAAAAATCACGATCACAATACTTTCTCGTACTTCGTAACGAACAAAATAAAAAGTAAAGTCTTTTTTTTTTTTTTTAATAAATTTAGAATAGATTGAAATATATGAAAAATTCTTGCAGGCAAGTAATGTACTCATTAAATACATGCCAATTGAGCAAAAAAAAGGAAATTCGACGTTCCTTTGTTTTTTTGAGTTTTTGCGAGTAACTCCTCAACGAAGCAAATTTTGCAAATTCCCGGTTTTCGAAATCAATTTAGAATAGATTGAAATATACGAAAAATTCTTGTAGCCATGTATTCATTAAATACATGTAAATTGAGCAAAAAATGGAAATTCAACGTTCCATTGTTTTTTTTTTGAGGATAACTCTTGAACGAACAGGCAGATTTTGAAAAACAAAATGTTGTTTTCATCGAATAGATGCAGATGAAAACAAAAGGAAAAATTTCGTCGTTTAATTGTTTTTCGGGTTTTTAAGGATAACTCTTGAACGGATGACCAAATTTGGCAAATTCTTCCAGCAAAGTGCTGTACTCATCGAATAGATGCAGATAAGACCAAAAAAATTAATTTGCCCTTCAATTGCTTTCTGGTTTTTAAGGATAACTATTGAACGGACAACCAGATTTTGATCATTCTTTCAGTAAAGTATTGTACTCAGCGAATAGATGTAGATAAGATAAAAAAATCGTTGTTCAATTGTTATGTGGTTTTGAGAAGAAACTCTTGAACAAAATAGCCATTTTTTTAAACTGTTCCCTAAAAGTGTTGTAGGCATTGAATACATACATGTAGATAATACCAAACAAATAATTCGTCTTCAATTGTTTTTTTTTCAAAAAATAAATTCACAGTGTGATTGTTTTTCGTGCCTATTTTTTTTTTGGGAAACAAAGTTTTCAAATTCTCAAAGTATTCTCATTAAAGATTACAAAATAAAATTCGTCGTTTAATTTTTTAACAATATTACAGATTTAATGAATATCTGAGACAAAATTAAAACACACAGCAAATCTAGCGTACATATAAATAATATTTTCAGCTTGTCTCAGCCTAGAGAATTAAACATACTAACGCAATTTAAGACCTATAGACAAAATATTGCTGCGCAAAATGAGCAAGTGAATTTGTCGTGCACTAGAATTGGCTTTAAGGGGGCAAGGATTTAAAAGGACAGAAATAAACGATCTTAGACTTATATCAATAGTAGTAATATTAACTAGTTTTTCCTAGGCTTAAGTTGACATTAGGTAATTTTATTTTTTTTATTTAAATTTTTTTTTTATTTGTTTTTTTAATTTTTTTAATTAGTAATCCTATTAAAATTGACCAAAAATTTTTTTTTTTTAATTTATTTGTTTTTTAATTTTTTTAATTGGTGACGGACGACGGCTCCGCTGCGCTGCACCTTCGTCCGTGCGTAGCCTATTAAAATTGACCAAAGTAACCGGTGATGAACGACGGCTCCGCTGTACTGCGCCGTCGTCCATGCCGGTGAAACTTGTTGGGAATGCTTCGGAAGGGGAGAAGGGTGTGTGTTGAAAAAATCAAAGCGATACGCCTCCATTTGTCGAAATTAACCATTTTTAAACGAAGGGGGTGGTAAAAATTTAGGGGTTAAACTCAAAAATTAAAAAAAGATCGAGATCTCTTTGAAATATTTTTTAAAGTTTAAAAAAATATTGGCGCCACGCTCCCGCTCGGCCGCCAAAAAACTTCTCCTCCGTCGCGTTATTTCGTCGTTTAAAAATTCGCCCCGGTTCTGAAGCGGCGTTTTAAAAATTTTGAAAAAATTACAGCTCAAGGCACGTTCGACCCCCTACCTATTTACGAGCTAAGTTTCAACTCTTCGATTTGAATAGAAAAAAATACGTCCTCGATAGAAGCAGAACGAACCCGGGGACCGGGCCAAATAACGGCTCTGGAAGGGTGGGGGTGTTTGAAAATTTTTGAAAAAAGTAACAAATCAAAGCACGTTACACCCTCTTCTCCTCCTAGAAGTTTGAGCTCTTGGATTTAAATAGAAAAAAATACGTCCGCGAAAGAAACCTCAGAGAGAGTGGAAACTTTGTAAAAAATGTATGGTTACTTTTTTGAAAAATCATATCTCGTTAAGGGGGCAACAAATCAAAAAGCGCGGTGATATAAATAATATGGGCGAATGCTTTGTGAAGTGATCCCGCCACCGAGGGATTCTTCAAGAACAAAAATAAAGTTAGTGGCGGCGTTTCGGCGAACCCCTGAAATTTCATAAATGAAGCCTTTGCTCCAAAACGGATCTAACGATTTTTTTAAAAATTGGCAGGGATGTTCCGCTCGCCGAGGGGAGTATCTGGAAAAAAATAGAAAAAAATAGTTCGGTGCGTTTTCGAGTTTTGACACTCTTTTCTTTTTGTTTTTTTTATTTTCCGGGGGCGGTGGGGTAGAGTCAGAGGGGCGGCACTGGGAGGGATCGATACTTGCGAATTTCTTTGTATCATTCAATATCTGGTGTGACATTAGCCACTGAAGTAGTTGTTTCAATAACTTATTTGTTTTTGGTTTTTGTAAGACTTAATTTTGCAGTAACGAACAACTTGAATATTTATAAAATATGTAGGGTACTTTATATACAGTGTGGAAACTTTAACTGGAATAAAATTCATAACTTCGATATTGGCGATTTTTGCAAAAAATCCCGAAACATGCTAAGTATTGTTTTTTCTTGCCCTCATTTCTATGTATATGCTGCTTGTTTATCTATTCCCGGAAGAGCCCAGCCACCTCCGACTTTTTTTTTTTCAAATGGAAAGGTATGTCAAGTGACACCTCGTTTGAAAGGTCTCTTCGCAAGTAATACAACACACTATTTATTTCTTGAATATTTACAAATCCCACGTGATAAAAAAAGAAAACCACTTTTATAACTTGAATACTATTTAATGCAACAAATGTTCAAAATGGGCACCGTTTCTTTCTTGGCAAAGTGCAAATCGATGATAACATGCATCTCTAATGTTTTGTAACATTTCTGGTGTGACTTGCCGTATTTCATGCCTAATACGTTGCTTAAGGTCCTCAATGTCATTTGGTTTGGTTACATAGATCTTACTCTTGAGATATCCCCACAAAAAAAAGTCAAGGGGACTAAGATCCGGAGATCTCGCCGGTCATTCAATGTGACCTCTTCTTCCAATCCATCTATTGGGAAAAACTTCGTCTAAATATCTACGAACGATCTCAGCATAATGGGGTGGAGCTCCGTCATGTTGATACCATATTCGTTCATCAGGTAAATCTGGATCTAATGGATTTGGAAATAAAGTGCCCATTTTGAACATTTGTTGCATTAAATAGTATTCAAGTTATAAAAGTGTTTCTTTTTTTTATCACGTGGGATTTGTAAATATTCAAGAAATAAATAGTGTGTTGTATTACTTGCGAAGAGACCTTTCAAACGAGGTGTCACTTGACACACCTTTCCATTTGAAAAAAAAAAGTCGGAGGTGGCTGGGCTCTTCCGGGAACAGATAAACAAGCAGCATATACATAGAAATGAGGGCAAGAAAAAACAATACTTAGCGTGTTTCGGGATTTTTTGCAAAAATCGCCTATATCGAAGTTATGAATTTTATTCCAGTTAAAGTTTCCACACTGTATGTACTCGTCTTTATTGAACATATTTAATGCTTCTGGGATGAGTAAAGGTTTTCAATTTTAATTATCTTTTTTTTCTTTCCTCAAAGAGGAGGCGGTGAGATATATTTTAATTTTTTTTTTTTTTTATTTGGCTCTACCATCAAAATGTTCCACGAGCCGCCACTGCCGAACGTTATGTTAAAGAAATAGATTTATTTCGTACTTTATATTTTTATAATTTCTAGCGGAATTCTAGTGGAATTAGGTTGGCTACCTGTCTGGCGGAAATATTATATGATTAGTTGGCCACGCCGCGCCTATGCCCACCAACCACCCCTTCAATTTCTATTTAACCTAGAAACACTGTTTTTCTGCATTTCTTGTTGATATAAAACTCTTATTACTATTATACCTACAGAAAAATGGAAACAGGGTTTGTTAGTTAAGTAAACGTAGAAATTAAGGGTGGTGATTGGGCCCTACCCCACCATCCAAAGAGTAGAACATAAACAAGAAATTTACTGAAGTAAAATAATCAACAAAGGAAGAAAATTAATATTGTTTTTGTTTGTATTTTATAAACTAATTTACATGAGTAAAGATTGTTTTATGTTTAACTGGTTGGATTGTAGGATAAGACCCACCCACCACTCACCCCTTAATTTTTCATTTAACCTCGAAATACTGTTTATGTGTTTCTTGTTGATATACAACTCAACTACTTTTATGCCCACAGAAAACTGGAAACAGCGATTGTTCCTTAAGTAAACGTAGAAATTTAGGGTGGCGGGTGTACAATCTAACCAGTTAAACATAAACAAGGGTTTTACAGAAATAAAGTATTCGACGAAGAAAGAAAATAAATATTGCTTTTGTTTGTATTTTGTAAATTAATTTACATGAGTAAACGTTCTTTTATGTTTAACTGGTTGGATTGTAGGATAGGGCTCACCCACCACTTCAATTTATTTCAACCTAGAAATACTGTTTATGTATTTCTTGTTGATATAAATTACCAACGAATTTTGAAATATTAGAGTAGCCGTCGACTTCAGATATATGAAACCTTATATGAAATGAAAGCTTACTTAATGAACTTTTAAGTTATGGAATAATATACAGGGTGTTCCATTTGAAAAAATATGGAAATTGTCCAGTTTGCGAATGGCTATCACCCTGTATAATACGCTGAGTTATGTTTTGGTTGATAGAGTAATTTTGAAGACTAAAGTTCAACTAAACTTTACCATTAAATTAGAATAAATTATCTTGTTTAGTTTCAGGGGAGCACTTTAACAATTTTGTTCAAATTTTTATATAAACAACTGAATAACACAAAAACGGCCCGGTTTCAACCCCCATAACTTAGGCCATTTTAATCTCCAAGTAACGAGGAATCCAAAAATGCTAAAATATACAGGGTGTTCCGTTAAAAAAAAACACAAGTTTGGTCTGTAACTTTGTTATGAGCACCCTGTATAAATTTAAATATTTTTAGGGCATGCTCACTATTCTGCACAACTTTTGTATTAAACATTTTTCAAAATTTTGACAAATAAGCACGTAATTGACCGTTCCCAGAGCTCTGAAACACCCTGTATATATGAAATAAATTTAAGACAACCTCACTTGTTGCAGATGCATTAAATGCATTTAAATTTATCTTTTTTTTAAATTTAAATTTATTTATATTTCTTCTTCATTAAATTTAAAATAAATATTGTTTTTGTATTTTGTAAATTAGTTTACGTGGGTAAACTTTATTTTATGTTTAAGTGATTAGAATGTAGGATAGGGCCCACTCACCACCCATCCCTTCAATTTTTATTTAACCTAGAAACAGTGTTTATGTATTTCTTGCTGATTTAACTTTTATTACAATTATAGCTATAGAAAACTGGAAACAGGGATTATTGGTTAAGTCAACAAAGAATTTAAGGGCGGTGGGTGGTCCCTATATCACTATCTAGACGGTAGATTATAAACGACAGTTTTATAGATGTAAAGTAACGGATCAACAAAATAATAAAATGTCACTTTTGGTTTTTGTAAATTGGTTTACGTGAGAAAAATTTGTTTTATGTTCAAATGTTTAGATTGTAGGATAGGGCCCATCCACCACTCAGCGTATCAAATTTACTTACATTACAAACATTTTTTACCAGAAATCGTTAAAATTGATCTAAAAACGGGCGTTGCCGTTAAAAAAAATTAAAAACAATTTCACGATCATAAATACTTCGTAACGGAGAAAGTAAAAAAGCGGCGTGCATTTATTTTAAGTTGGCACACTGGACACATGTGTAATGTTGCGTAAACTATCCACACTAGCATAATTGTGCTACATAGACAAAATATTTGGG